>CBVK0100025302.1:0-16237 GCA_900067695.1 Picea abies
AATGATATATGGTATGGATACATCATCATTTATCTCCAAACCCAAACTTTTCGGCCTGATGTATCTTGTGTAGATCGTCCTCTTCTTAGGTATCAATCCTATCATTATATTATTCTTGGTGATACCCTTTACTGTCATGGTATTGAATCCGTTTTTCGATGATGTTTGACATATGATGAAGCTGAGAAAGCACTAAATGACTGTCATTCTAGAGTGTGTGGTGATCATATGTCTGGGTATTCCATTACCCAAAAGATCCTACGAGATGGTTATTTTTGGCCTTCACTTTTAAAGGATTGCATTCTCATGGTTCAGAAATGCCATAATTGTAAAACCTATAATAACAAGATTCGATCTCATCATGTTCCTCTCTATCCTATAGTTTCCATTGGTCCATTTTCTAAATGGGGAATTTACTTCATGACATGCAACCCTCACTCAACCGGGGGGCATGGATACATCATAGTAGTTATGGATTATTTTAGTAAGTGGGCCAAAGCGATGCCTACATTTGATAACACCGAGAAAAATGCAGCACTTTCCATATTCAATCATATCATCACTAGGTTTGGTGTCCCTCAAACCATCGATACCGACCATGGCACCCATTATCACAATTTTATGATGTCTGATCTTACCGATAATTTGGGTTTACAACATGAAAGATCAACCCCTTATTATCCATTGGCCAATGGCCAAGTTGAAGCAATCAACATATTGTTATCCACTATGCTTCAACAAATGGTAGGGATTCATAAGTCAAGTTGGTATACAATTCTTTTTTCATCATTATGGGCCTATTAGACATCAGTTAAATTTGCTACGGGTTTCACACCTTTCCAATTAGTGTATGGTATTGAAGTCATCTTGCTGATTAGATGTGAAATTCCATCTTTGAAGCTAGTCATCAAACTTCTCCCCAACACCATAGCTGAAGAAGAACATAAGTTGCATTTAATGCAATAATACAAGACTCATCATGATGTCACGTTAGAAATAGAAACCCAAAAGAAACACATTAAGGCTCAATATGACAAACATGTTAAACCTTGTGTTTTTTATGAAGGCGATTTGGTCCTCCTTTATGACCAAGATCATGACTTTTTGGGGGTAGGTAAATTTGATTCCATGTGGCATGGTCCTTATATCATTAAACAAGTATTAGATAAAGGGGATTATGATCTGGTTGGTTACGATGCAATTCCTTTTGGTGAACCCAGAAATGGGCTTTACCTAAAGAAGTACTATTCTTAAAATGTTTTGCATGAGTGCTTTGCACTTTAATGTATCATACTCTATTGTTCTTTTTTTCGTTTCTTTTTCTTCCCTCAAACTGCTTACCTTGCCTTGTGCTTGGTTTCCAGATGTCGACGTTAATGCTACCTTATATTGGATTTGTTTATGGTACTAGTCACAGTACTCAAAATCTTGCATCTGCTGCATGGGAAATATATGCACCTACGGACAAGTTGATCATTCTACACGGTATTTTCCTAGGTCGTGCAACTAATAACATTGTGGAATATAATGTGGTCATTGAGTTATTAACTGACACCATTTCATTTGGCATCCATCATCTAATTGTATGACTTTATTATCAACTTGTAGTGTTACAATTAAGCAACGCCTATTCCATCATAAGTACTACACTATTACGGGTATACTTGAGAATTCGCCTCTTGGAAAGGAATTTTGATTACATTGAATATGATCACATTCCTAGATATCTAAATACATTAACAAATGTTTTAGCCAATTATGTTTTAGATAGACATTTGTGCAATTTATAAATCCAAACACAAAGACATAAAGACAAGTAAGTTGGTAGAATTTTTTGTATTATAATGAAAAATGTTACAAAAAAGTGTGTCGCGAGACCAAAATATTGAAATACATGGCTTCATATACATATATATCATGGATGTTTCTCATGATAACAAACTACTTCCCGTGCTACACGATGAAGCAGTCGACCAATAGATGTCGAAACACTAATAGTATGGCGTTGGTAACGTCAAGGTAACTCATCCATGGTAATGTTAGGGATGTCCATAGTCAATCCCTTGAGGTTGTGCTCGATCTCCTCGAGATACTCATCCTCTACTCCTCGACCTGTCATTGCACCTACCTCTCCACGCCTTTGGATTGGAGATGGACCTTCAGGTTTGAAAGGTGCCAAATCTACATTTTGAGAGATTTTGATCAGTCTTAGATACATAACATAAAAATTTCATAATAAAGATGCAAAAAAAAACATATAATAAAAAAGTGTTTTTTACCTATGTCTCCTCAATGCACACCCTCGGGTAGTGCCAAATCGGTATCCCCATGGAAATCAGCCCCATCATAAGCGTAATCCTCGATCATGATATGTTGATCTCTCAACCACTGGAAAAAGGTAGGACCATATGTAACAGCTGGGATGCCACCATGGAATTCCATCAAGTCAGCCCACCTCCTCATGATAGGATCCTGTGGAGAAGGCACACCTCAATACACATTTTCAAGACATAGTAGTGGGACCCTTTCTAGGAAAAAGGATGCCAAAATTGATCCATACTCAAATTGTTTCAGTCGACCAGTCCTTCACTTTGTTAACTGTTTTTTCATTTTCTTGAGGAGGCCCTCACACCAGTTGAATAATCGAGGTTCCATGCACTCAATGGAATACTGAAACTGAATCTGAAGGGCTATGTGTGGAGCTACACTCCCTGCCACACAGGTGATGGTGAAGAGTATGGTCCTCAAAGATCAGTCAAGGAATTTCTTTATGGGAACCTTACCACTATGTTTCTCCATACCATCCAAGCAATGTTGCATGACATAGTAATCCATTGGCTCATCTCCTCTCATACATCCTAATAATGAAACTCGAGACCCACAACAAGACAATTTGGTCAAGAAATAGATATCGTCAATCTCCAAAGTGAGCATATGTACCCCAACATGGAAAACTTGTTCATTCATGTCCCACATTCAGACTAAGTGCTCTAATAGAAATAATTGGGCCCTCATGCCCTGCACTTTGAATAACTTAAGAAATATGCACACCCAGAGTTCCATAACTGTGTTGGGGTCATTCCCTGCAATAAAATATTCCTCTTCGTGTTTTGTTTTCTTCCATTTGAGCATTTTGAACCATGGAAAGTTTGCCAAAGAACACTTAAACATGAGTTAGTTCATTGAAAATCCAAATTTGTTGGCTTCCCTAGTTCATTTATTCTTTTTATTTTTGATTTGCAGTCGTTTTAGGTCACATTTTTAGCACAGTGTAACATCATCACACTTCATCCCTTTAACCCATGCAACGATCCCAAATTGTCGCAGCTCCCGATATGAAGATCTTGTGACGATTTGGGGCCGCTTTCCCCTTTGGAAATTTGTCCATAAAACTCATAAATGACCACAAAAATTGAATAAAATTTCTATAGAAAGAAAGAGGAAAGAGAGAGTGCCAACCTCATGGAGATGGATCGAAAAATCATCCATGAAGTGTGCTAGAATCATTGCTTGAAGATCAGGTAAAATTGAGGGGTTTTAGCACTAGTTTTGGTGAATTACAAATGGAATGGTAAAAATGATTTAATATTTGACTTATTTAAACCTATTTTACCATTTTTGACCAAAAATTAAGTCATTTTTCACCTATGATAACCCTAATGAACATTTCAAAGTGTCAATATTACAGGATATAGGTCGGGAAATTGGCTATTTTGACATGGATCAAACCTTTAATCGATTTTTTTTATGTTTTTTTCTGCAAATTTTTTGATGTAAATATGCTTTTAAGTTTTTTTAGTAAATAATGCCGAGCATAGTCTTTGTTCTTTCTCATGCTCATAAGTCTATGAGAATGTAACTGAGTAAACATTTATCACTTTTTCAGACTCGTAAGGGCTATATGAAAAAAGAACCCCCCTGGAGTCCTCTTTAAGCTCTTTTCAAACTCCCTAAACATGAAAACATCGTCGAGCGATCTTTTTCTTTTCACGCTCATTAAAGTATTTGAAGATTATCCTTTTTTTCGGTCTCATTAGACTACTTTACGAAAAAGGACATTTTGGAGTTTCCTTTAAGTGTTTTTCAGACTTTCTAAACATGAAAAACCCTTGAGTTTTCTTTCCTTGGACTCGTAAAACAAACATCTAAAGGCCCATATGGGACCGAACCACTCCTTCGTAGCGTTCATTAAAAATACTTCGAGGGAATCATCTGAAAGATCAGCTTATAGTTCAAGCATATGTTATCCTCCTCAAGCTTGTATAAAAACAAAGCAGCACTTGCCAGATATGGTGGGGGTAAATTGGGAAAGAAATGTATATCTATATCTGTGTTAGTGGCAGTAAGTCGCTCTTGAACATAACACCCCTTTTCATTGTTGTATCTGGGTTAGGAAATCCATTTGTATCTCATTTGATCATCTGCAAGTCTATACATTGGTCCTCCTTGAGTCAATGTTGCCAAGACAAATTTTGTGTCATTTATATGTTCAAGTTAAGTTCAACCAAAACGGGCCTTCTATCGAGTGGGCCATCTGCAGTCCTCAAACTCTTACCATGTCGTCATTCCCTGTGTTAGTCCTAAATCACTTTAAGCTTTGATCTACTTCAAATATGTTACATGTTTTGTGTCATTTACAGGGGATACATTAAGGCCCACCTATGATGAGTCTTTTCCTTTTGACTTTAATTCATTATCCAGGAATCAGACTTATAAGTCATTTAGCACCTTGGAGTTTGTATGCTTCAATGGTAGGTTTCCTCATTTTCGAGAGTGGGCTAACATAATTGGCCCCTGATTGGAAAATTCCATCAAGTGTTTGACTTCATCTCATTAATTCACATTCGTTGGATTGTACTAGAGTACCTCGCGGGTCATTAACATCAATGAGGATTTCCATATCACTTGTTAACGATATTCATTAATGATCAGTAATCAAGTGGTTTTTACCATGTTCGACTTCAACATCTGTAATCACATGGGTCGATCTGTACTTTGAGACGATGGAAATGAAGACCCTGGATACTATCACATAGGTCTAGGTTGTGATGGATTATTCATGAGTCTGTACTGACACATAGATCCACCATGTATTTCTTGTGGCTATGTTCAAATATGAGTCTTTATAGCATAGATCCACAGTGTATTTCTTGTGGCTATGTTGAATCATAATGACATGGATCCACAGTGTATGATTAGTGGCCATGATTCGCTTGAAACTTATGCTTAGGGTAACTTTTATTCTAATTATTGGAATTCCTACCTCAGTAAATGGTATGTTATTATGTTGATTATTGTTTGTTGACAGGTTTTCGACTGATGTACTCCTTGTTCTCAACACACACATTCGAAAAAGTATTTCAGCTGTCACACGTTTCCAAACTCATACTTTGGGGGTCATTCTATTACACATTATTTTCATCACCCCCATGACCACTAATGATATGTGTATCACCTATTAGAATAAATATTATGTTCCCTATTCCCTGAAGGCTATTGAAGAAATGAGACTTTCCATGAGAGGTGGAACCATATTTTCCTTATTGAAAAACCCTATCTTTAAAGATCATTGTACCTTTCCAGTGTTAAGGGTGTGATGATCCCAAATCATCGCATGTTTCACCACAGTGTCCTGCAATGTCGTTGCAGTTTTCTCATGTTGAGGGTGCGACGATTCTCAATTAAAGGAAAAAGAAGAATTTCTCGAAGGTTCTAGAATGAAATCTTCGAAAGGATGAGGTAGCCTCCGATGGGTTTGGATCTCACCCACTTATCTAATTTATTGGGATCATCCTAATCCCTTCATCCATCCCTCTTCACTCTACATAAGGAGGGATCTCTCATGGGAAAAGTTAGGTTGGCTTATGTATGAACTTTTTTGCTAAAGATTGTTCGTGTGATAGCTTTTGTTTCACTTTCCAAGTCACGTTGTGTACACTCTTCATCAAAAACATTAGATCAAATATGTGTGTGTTAAGGGAACGGGACATTGGAAGGGACCTTGCAACATCAAGGCATAGGTTGTATTCTACACTTTTATCAATATAATACAGTAATACATTTCTTTCCTATAAAAGTGTCTCCATTTTTATTGCTTAACTCCTTGATCTTATGCATAGGTTTCATTGTAATATATATATCGTTTATCTCTCTTTTCTGGTTTGTGTTTCTCAAGAGGTTCAACATCCCACAGATCTTCAGATGGAGAAAGGACAACACTAGCAAGGATCAAACAACATTTAAATGGTATGTCATTTATCCATCATTGAACTAGTATACATTATAATGGAAATCTAAGGAGAAGTTTGTATTCTGTCATGATTTGTTATAATTTCTTGTTGAAGTTAGGGATATTAGTTCTTGTCAACACTTACTCATTTGTCCAGTAATAGTTAGGGTTCTTGTAAGATATTTTGATTATCGATAAGCTCTAAATTAGCATAAATAAGTACCTAGGAGGTCTAGGTCAGGGGATGGATATATTGTTATGTTCGGTTAGGAGAACTAATGTAAGATATGATACCATTTTGTAAGTTTTTGAGATATAGGAGAGTAAAGTAGCTATATCTTGAGGGTTATATTGCAGGCTAATGATCCTGGTGTGATATAGTCAGCCTCATAGAGGATTGTGGAACTTGTTCTGTGATTGTATGATCGAAATTGTAGTGCGCGCAGCGCCATATTTTGCAACAACATAATAAAAGAGACTAAGAAGCCATATATTTGTGGACATAACCTAGGAGGGGGTGAACCATGGTAACACATGTGTTATGTGTTGTGTTTATTGCATATTTACCTTTTGTAAGTAGGTAGACTATGAATGGAAGAATGGATACTTCTGTGAGATCTGTTATATGTTAGATCTGTTAGAACACATGCATAGACTTAACAGATGAATGAACCTTAATAATAATAAATTGAGTAATCATTTTAAGGCATGAAAAAGATCAGTTACAATCCTATATCCCCACACTTTCCTAGACTGCAAGCACATGAGCATTGCAGTCACCCATAGAACTATCTTGGGTGAGACTGTGCAATACATTCTGTTTGTTGTGTTTCATTTTGGTTTCCCAGGAGTGTCGATAGTTTTAGAGGGTTTTGTTGGAAACCTATTCATATCTGAACCTGGGTCATCCCAAGAGTAAAAAGAGGAGAAGAGAGTAACAACCAACAAATGGTTCCATTTCTAACTGGAACTGCATTAGATTGAGTGAATGTAATGCATAGAAGAAGCATGTGGAGAATGAAAATATAAAAATGGAATGTTCAAACCATGGAAAACAATGAAGGAGGAGATAGAAATATGGATGAAAACAAAGGAGATATAATTTGTGCAGAAAGATAACAAAGATCCTAAGTTAACATCGAACAAATATCTAAAAATGTACATGCTTAGCGACCTGCAATAGGTATTTTTATGTGATTTCCCACATGTGTTATAGGAGTGGCTATTGATGCTTAAATACAACCACCCTACAAATCAAATCAGAAATATTGAGTGGAATTATGTGGAGATCATGCAGTTACAACAAATTACCAACAAATTCATGCATGCAATAGATTTCTAGTTAGACAATATTGTTGCAGGGTTTATTATAGAATTTGCAGTAGATACTGTAAAGTCCTACAACGCAACAGACCAAGAGTTTCTAAAGGGACCCAAAGGTAGGTATATTATATTGATGTATACATCAATTAATATATTACTGTATAACAAAGGTGTAATTACTATGGCATCAGACAACTAAACTTCCCTGTGTGCATGGGGAAAGGGGGGAAGCACTAGAAAGAGGTGGAGAAATGGAGGAAGAGATGGATAAGAGAAAGAAGGAGGAGGCCATGGACCCAATAATGATGGAGGAAGATCATATAAAAAAAATCATGCAAATAAATGGAAAGACATGCAATGATAAGTGATGAAGAAGAGGTAGAGGATCTCCGGTCTGTGGAGCAGATTGAGGAAATATTGCGCATAACATATGAAAGGAAGACAAGAGGTGCAAGGGTAGGAATGGAAGGAAGAAATACTATCCATGTCAGTGTCATTTTGGAACCCATAACCCCATGTGTGACTAATACACCAGAAATAACACCAACATTCAGACAACCAAATTTTAGTGGAAGAAAGACAACATGAAGTACATCCAAACAAGGAGCAACAACTAGATGAGCTAGTTCAGGAAGTAGTAGTCAAATATCTACACCACGCAGAGGTAGTAGTTCATCAAAGTTCAATATGGTAGGACATGATCCCACCATTACGCTACCAAAATTTTGGGGAGATGCATCTGAGGACCATGAAAAGCATTTATTCATCCGCGAGAAGATATGGGAAGAAAAACAAATCACATATGAGGATACAAAACTTGCATAGTTAGCCATCATGCTAAGAGACTATGCACTCGATTGGTACATGATCCTGGCTATAAATAGTCCACCATGAACAACAAGGATGATTTCATATGTGAAGAAGCTACTGATAAATGATTTTTAGAAGCCTAGTTCAGAAGATCAGTACATGAATGAGATGATTGAAATCAGAAAAAAACTAGGTGAGTTTGTTTGGGAGATTGATTAGAGGTTCAAATGGTTGAAGGGAAAGTTGAAGTATGTCGTGAATGACATGCAACATATACATATGTTTTTGAACTCACTATTACCACACTTGAAATACCCATTAAGACAACAAAGTTTTCAAACTCAAGTAGAGGCGCTACAGGAAGCCTTACAACTGGAAGAGAACCAGTATCAGAAGATGGATCCAACAATAGAAGAGCTAAAGGAGGATATAGATAACCTTACATTTCAAATGAACCAAAATAAAGGCAAAGAGAAAAGAAAATTTGTTTGGTGTTCCACATGCATGACATAAGGACACCACAAGAATGAGTGCCCAACTTTCACATAATACATGGAAACAGGGATACCAAAACCTTTGCCAATAGGAGGACCATGGTGCAAGATCTATAAAACACATGTGCCATTATCCAATGATGCAAAAGTACCAGACAATACCCAAAAATTCATACTGCAATTTTTTCAAATCAGTGGATCATGATGACAAAGATTGTAGGACAATGGACTTGATGAGAGAAATAACTTCGGATACGTATAGGGTGTAGATAGAAATGATGAAAGGGAAAGATGCACCAGAGTTCCACTAGGTACCACCTCCATATAATAATGTGCAACAATAGTACAACATTGTGCGGCCTCAATATAACAATGCACAGGCACAATATAACCCATTGCAGTATAATGAGCTACTTGAGTACAACACACCACGAGGAGATAAACGTGGATACAGAGGTGAAATATGAGGTAGAAGAGGATTTGGAATAGGAAGAGGTCTAGTAGTGTTCTACAAATTCCAAAAAACAGAATATTATGCAAGGGAATGTCCACTTCCACCTGTGACATGTATGTACTGACGCGCAACAAACCATGACACAGAAGATTTTTTGATATTATTGGGGAAGATCTAGGATAAGAGAAATCTGAACAATTAGAATGTTTAGTGGATCTCTGTAGAATCCATGGATGATGGAAGAAATATCAACATAATCATATGCGAAGGATATAAGACAGGACCTGACACAGTAAGACATGACCCAATGCAACACCAATGGGTGAAGAAGAATACTCAACCACAAAAGCAGTTTGATGTAGGGAAATAAAAAGAAACATTCAAGGAAGCCGGGCATGATTTCATCAAACAAGATGTTGCGTCTACATTTGTTGTGTAGGATACTCAGAACGTACCAATGTACAATATGCCATTATCAATGGATAACGCCAGCGAAGCACCACCTTTAGTGCAAGTAAGTACCATAAATACTTTTTATGCAATCCTATGTTAAACTACTGAATGATCCATCATCTGTTAAAGTTTTTCAAAATATGTTAGAAATATGTAACACAGAGGTAGAGGGGAAGTTAGAGAAGAAAAAATTCAATCACCTCCATACAAGAATGAGGAAAAGCACGGAATTTAAATTGAATGATAACATTGGAGATTTCAATATGGGGGATATTATACTAGATTTAGGTTCTGTGGTAAATGTGTTACCCAAGAAGACATGAAAATGTATGGGAGAGCCCACACTAGTCTATTCACCTGTCCAGTTGAAGTTAGAAAATCAACATAGAGTTCTACCAATTGGAAGTATTAAGGGTGTGTCAATAGATTTGGATGGAGTGCGCACTAAGGCAGACTTCTAAGTGATAGAAATAGTGGATGGCATAACATCTTATCCAACATTTCTTTTCTTGGATTGTGAATTTGATAACCAGGCCATAATCAACTTGAATACAAGGAAGATGGCATTCGAATCAAGAGAATATAGATTCATTACGCCATTAGATCCATCCGAAAGAGAAAGGTTTGTAGAGCCCACTTTCTTAAATCTGGAGGAAATAAACCATTTGTACAGAACCACCGTGCGTGAAGAAGATTATGTCAACCCAATTGTAGATGGGGTACTCAGCTGGAGGAGAATCACATCATGTGCTTCTAATTCAAATACAGTTTTGGAGAATTGGCAACAGAGATTACATGAAGTTTCTACAAGAAAGTGCACAAGAATAGACTGTGCAGTATGATGGGTTGGCACAGAGATAAGAGAACCTCCCAGTTTTCATGGAGTAATTGACTTAGAATAATTTATGACCAAATATGAAGATGAAGTGTTAGAGAATCAGAGACTCTTAGACCTGGACATTGCACTCAAGGCCACACCTGCAATATGGTGGGGTGCGCATAAATAAACAGTTAAGGACTAGTACCAATGTAGGAGACTACTACGCATTAGATTTGGCGCAAAGCAGGGGAGAAATAAATTACAGAGATATGATGGACAGTGGACACCAACAAAACATTTTTACGAATGCAAGACAAAATGGAGGATGACACCACCAAAGGAATGGCCTGATCACTTCATCCATACATTGGAAGTATTCCATAGAACTGGCATGTAGACCAGGAAATGCGCAAAAACACTACAGAATGGAAAACATTACAACAAAATTTTACAGTAACCTTCTCATTTGAACATGAGAACCCCAACATTTATTCATCACTAAAACAGATAAGAGGGGTGATATTTATTGATGAACTAGAGGTTGCACTCATGAAAGAATACCAACAACAGAATAAGAAAATAGTCAAAGAACTATTGTCATGCTATCATGTGGAAGAAGAAGCACCAGATGAAGATGACTCACACAATATTAATATTACAAAAATTGAAGGAGAAAGAGAGGTGGAAGGTCCATCTTTGGAATTATATATATTTGTTGCATTTATCAAAGTGAAGAAAGTAAACATTGGGAAAAATGATAATCCTAAAATGGAAAGAATTGGAGACTATTGGGATGGACAAATAGTGTAAAGAATAACAAAGTTACTACGCGAATACAGTGACCTATTCCCAACAAACTTTACAGAGATGAAAGGCATAGCAGGATAACTAGGAGAGATGAATAAACCTCTCAAACCCGAGGCCAAATATCTCATAAAAAGACCCTATAGACTAAATCCAATATATAGGCAGAAGATGAATGTAGAAATTGACATAATGTTGGAAGATGGCATTATAGAACCAATAGAGGAATCTGAATGGATAAGCCCCATAGTGGTTCAAGAGAAGAAACAAGGGGGGATAAGGATTTGTGTAGATCTGAGGAAACTAAATGATGCTTTCCTAAATGACCCTTTCCCTACACCTTTTACAGTTGAAGTCCTAAAGAATGTGGGAGGCTAGGAATCATATTCCTTTACAAATGGATTCTCAGGTTATCATCATATCGAGATATCTCTAGAAGACATGTATAAGTCTACTGTTTCCATACAATGGGGATCCTACTAGTACACAATCATGCCTTTTGGGCTAAAGAATGCACCAGCCATATTTTCAAGGGTAGTAATACTTTCTTTTGAGTTCATACATCAATTTTTAGAAGTGTATATGGATGATTGGACTGTATATAGTCTATTGAAATACCATGTGGAAGTGCTAAGGATGATGTTGGAAATATGCAAGCAATGTCAAATGTCATTGAATATCAAGAAGTGCATCTTTGGGACACCTTTTGGAATATTATTGGGCCATATAATATGTAAAGAAGGATTGCTAGTAGATCCTACCAATATTTCATTTATTGTCAATTTACCACTATCGAAATTAGTGCGTCAGTTAAAAACAACATTGGGACATGTAGGCTACTACATAAAATTTATAAAAGGGTATGCACAGATCACTGTGCCAATGGAATTTTTTTTAAAGAAGGATATCAAATTTCAGTGGAATGAGGACTATCAACAAGGTTCAGACACCCTAAAAACAAATATGGTCACAACACCTATATTAGTATTCCCATACTAGGAAAATACATTTCATGTACATGCAGATGCATCATCCATATCACTTGGAGTAATTATGGCACAACCCAGAGCATGGAATTTGGACCATCCTATAGCATTTGCAATAAGAAAACTGTTAGAATTAGAGAAAAACTACAATTATACAGAAAGAGAAGGCCTAGCTATGGTCTATGCACTTTAGAAGTTCAGAAATTACTTACTAGGAAAACACTTTAAGATGTTCACAGATCATTCAACCCTAAAATATTTAGTCAAGAAGCCAGTGTTGGGGGGGAGGATCTGTAGATGGTTGTTGTTATTTCAAGAATTTTATTTTGAAGTGATATTCAAACTAGGGAAGTTGAATGCAGGACTTGATCATCTACCAAGGGTACTGACGGAGAGGAACCTACCAACTTGGAAGACAACTTCCCTGATGCATAGTTGTTTTCAGTACAAACAGGTGATGAATTTTTTTCTTATATCATTGAATATTTGAGCATAGAGATTGTGTCACAAGAATTTATCACTGTGCAAAGGAAGAATCTGGTAATCAGAGTTGCATATTATTAACTGATTGCATGACACTTATATAAAATGGGCACAGACAACATTTTGAGAAGGTGTGTACTAGAACATGAAAGGCCTAGAATTTTGACAGAAGCTCATGAGGAAATAGCTAGAGGACCTTACATAGGAAAATATATCGTGCATAAGGTATTGCATGCAGGATTATGGTGGCCAACAATTCACAGAGATTCCAAGGAATATTTCCAAAAATTTGATGTATGTCAAAGGGTTGGTAAACCTAAAAGAAGGGATGAGATGCCCCTAAGAATACATGTAACTTTGCAGGTATTTGATAGTTGGGAAATAGACTTTGTTGGGCCAATTCATCCACCAGCTAAAAGTTGAGGATTGAGATATATCATTACTATGACATAATATTTAACAAGATGGTCAAAAGAAACACCAGTCAAAGACTGTAGCGCAGAGACAACAACAGACTTCCTGTTTGATAAAGTGATCACCATATTTAGATGCCCAAGAATATTGATGAGTGACCAAGGCACTCATTTCATTAAAAACACTATCATGGATATGAATGAGGAGTTTGAAGTCTATCACCAAAAGAGCACACCTTACCATCCTTAGTAAAATGGAATAGTAGAAGCCTTCAATAAGATCTTGGAGAATGCTATCACAAAGATCTGTAATGTCAATAGGGATGATTGGGATTTGAAAATACCAACAGTACTATGGGAATACAAGAATACATGCAAGAAGTTGATAGGACAAACACCATTCAGATTGGTATATGGGTAGGAAGTAGTAGTACAATTATAATTTCTGGTATGCAGTCTACACATAGCAACAATTACCAACATGACAAAAAGAGGCATAGTGAAGCAAATGATAAATCAACTAATGCAAATGGAAGAGGATAGGATTATAGAAATATTTCATCAAGAAGTATAGAAATAAAGGGACAAATATTGTCATGATAAACATATCAAGAGAAAACATTTCAAGGACGGATACATAGTCTTTCTCTATGAAAACAATTTTTTGCAACATCCTGGTAAATTCATAATGGATTGGTTAGGGCCCGATGAATTGAATACTTTAACAGATGGGGGATATATACAACTAAAGGATCTGGCAGGAGCATAGATGAAAGGAATGATCAATGTGAGTGAACTGAAACTATATAGGGACAGTCAACCTCCTAGCACTTAAAATTTACATCACAGTAAGAAGAATCTGTACATAGTGCATTATAGTAGAATCTAGGACAGAAAAGTGACAAAAAGATATAAAAAGGAGAAAAAGAGGGAAAAATAAATACAAAAAGAGAAAAGAGAGAAAATAAAAATAAAAAACAATGGGGAAAAGTTGCACACAGTAACTACTGCAACAAACATCAGAAGACAATGCGCAGTAAAAAGTGAACTTGGCGTAAATGCACACAAAATATAAAAGTGAACATAACTCAGTCTATAAAAGTCAGAAAAGCATATAGTTTTTCAAAACTTATCAAATTTTGAAGCTCAGAGTGAGAAAGAGAACTTGTTCCCTAGTTTCCAATTGACGAAGTAGCAAGCTGAGATTGTGATAGTTGCAAAGGATGACTCTACCGAAGTTTGGGTCATCAGGATAGATTGTCAGAGTCACCTGATAAGGCCAAAGGCACAAAGAGAGGAGGCATCAGCCATAGAACATATTCAAGCTCAAGGATGTGACCACCTCGGACCCATAATTAATTAGCTTGACGCAAGTCAAGGAAGATCTCCCTACAACGCACCAAGGAGAGATAGGTTAGAGTTATGACACCAGAAACATGGGTTCAAACCCTAACACCAAGCCACCTGCGAGACTAGATGACACAATGGGACCGTGACATTCCCAGGCACAAGACGAAGTACTGTTCAAGGATGTTATCGACCAAATATAGTCAGGTGGGGAAGAAGAGGGCACAATAGTAGCAGAGGAAGACACATCTATTACAGGGAAGAAAAGAAAGACCCCTAGCAATATGGAAATTACCATTTGATTTATTACATATGTAGTCCCCACTGTCGATGACATGTTGGGGAAGGTACCAAAGTTGAGGTACGTAGACCATGAGGTCCACAACTGTTATTGGATAAATCAGTGAATGCAGACATAAATTGATCTCCCTAGATTCACCTAGATCTAGAACAAAACAAAACAGGACATGACGCTTTCCCTAAGCTTTAATCATTGAGTTTACTATCAAACTAGAGATAAATGACATACATTTGAATATTTCTTCCTTATATCTTTGTTTTTCATGCTCCTCTCTAGAGCTCTTGTGGTATTGGATCCGCAATGAAACACAAACAAACCAAAGTGAAAGAAAAAATAGTATATTCAATGAAAACTTACACATGTGATCAAGGAATCATGTAATAAAATCAAAATGATTTTATGGGAAATAAACATGCCACTGTATTATATTAATTAAAAGTGGAAGATACAACCAAACAACCTTGATGTTGCAAGGTTACCTTTTGGCGACCCTTTTCTCCAACATACACACTTGCTCCAAACTTGCATGAAGAGGATCCACAATAACTTGATAGAAAGATGAAGGCCTCAAGCATCAATAGAGATAGAAACCCTCACACAATTCTCAGCCTATTCCTTCATAAATTCCTTACTTGATCTTGATTTCTCTTTCTTAGCATTTTCCATGATAAATCCATCATTATATAGTAAAACGAGAGATGGTTAAAGAGATTAGGATGATCCCACTAAATCAGAGAAGCGAGTAGGATCCCAACCATACGAATGGATGATCCCACTAAATCAGAGAAGCGAGTAGGATCCCAACCATACGAATTCCACCTCATATTCTATAAGATCACTTCTAGAACTTTCATGAACTTCATCCCTTTTCTCAGTCTTCCAATGACGCCACACCCCGACTATAGTTCAACCTGGAGAAACGTCGCAAGCAGCTTCATGACAACTTGCAGGAATCAAGCATTTCCGCACTGTACCTTATGGCTATCCTGTGATGGCCTTCTAAAAACAAGTTTTGTAGAAGAGAGAGTGAGTCACTTTTCTCATGAAGAAGGGTTCTTTTGGAAGCCTAAACACATGTTGTGGAAACATCACCAAGGTGACCAAAATAATGTGTAATAGAATGCCCCCAAAAGTATAAGGCTGGAATTCGTGACAGCTGAAAAACTTTGTAGAGTATATGTGTGTGTCAGAAACAAGGAGCACACCAATCTTAAACTTGCAAACAACCAAGCATCTATGTAATATTATACAATTTCTGAGGTAGGAATTCCCATGTTTAGACTACAAGTGATTTAAATCATAAATGTCAGTCATGGCCAC
>CBVK0100025306.1:0-19859 GCA_900067695.1 Picea abies
TACAACATTGTTGAAGATCTAGCCCAAGCACCTTCTGTGATGTCAACCCTCGAATTCCTTCAAACTTGTCCAACACAACGGAAGGCACTGTTGAAATCTATCGGTGGAATCGATCCAATGGATATGAATTTAATAATTTTTGAATTGGAGGATCACATTCCAAGGTTACCCCCTCAACTCGCATTCTAGATCCAAGTGATTGTCTCTGACAAAAACATTTGCCAAACCGTTATCGACGATGGTGCCTCAATGTGTGTCATGTCTCTTTCTTGCTGGAAAGCCATCGACTCTCCCTCTTTGAATGAATCCCAGAACACTCTTAAAACCTTCAATGGCTCCAGTTTTAATCCCTACAGTGTTCTTCCTTTGTTTCCCATCACGTTAGAAGGCAAAATAGTCCAAGTCAAAGTGGAATTCTTTGACACTTCCCTTGATTACAATCTTCTGCTTGGCCACAGCTGGATCGATTCCATGTGCACAGTTGTGTCGACCCTTTTCTATGTGGTACATTTCCCACATCAAGGAAAGGTTGTCACCATCGACCAACTAGCCTTCTTTAATTCCAATACCCGTACTAGAAACGTACCGTTCATTGCTAAAACCCCACCAGGTTATGAGAACGTCGGTGTAGGCCTTCTCAAAGACTCTTCGTTAATGGGTACTTTCCCCATTCTACCACCCAATGTTCCATGCTCATTCGTTGCTTCAATCAACATGATTTCCACCTTGATTCATGAACTTCCTACATCCCATGACCCATGGATAGTACTTGACCCTGTAGATCATCTTCGTTACGGTGACGCAATGCCATTAAGTTCGGTCGAATCTGCCTATCATGCCATTCAATCAGAAACCCCTTCTACCCCCTCTCTTGGTGAGTTATCCCTAGATCCTTTCCGTGTCATTTTTCCCATAGACGAGATGATCATGTCTGTCATGGAGGACACCCCTTGCGATGATGGACATCATCATTCCATCCTCTTTCTAGAGAAACATACCCTTGAGAACTACCAATGGATCTCGACCCTATCGACCATTGTTGTTATTTCCACCATTCCCGAGTCCACACATGATGTGTTTTCTGAACGGAACTTAAGAAATATCTCACCCACTATTCCCCTCGACATATTCATCAAACCTGGGATTGTCGAAAATGTCCATATCATAGCTTTGTGTTCTTCTAACGAAATCGTCACCTATACATCCATTTTCAAAGATTTCTGTGACATCTTCACCTGGAGCTACGAAGAAATTCCGAGTATCGACCCTAAGATTGTGATACATGAGATCAAGACATACCCCGATGCTAAACCCGTCCAGAAATGCCTTCGTCCAATTCACCCACGTAAAGTGGCTGCTATCAAGCTTGAAGTCAAGAAACTTCTTAAAGCTGACTTTATTTATCCAGTGGCTCTCACAGATTGGGTTTCCAATCTTGTCCCGATCGACAAGAAACAAGGCACGATTCATGTATGCATTGATTATAGGGATATCAACAAAGCTTGTCCCAAAGACAACCTTCCTACCCCCTTCGTTGATCAAATTGTTGACGATTGCGTCGGAAGCGAAATCTTCTCTCTGATGGATGGTTTCTCCAGGTATAATCAAATCAACATTGTTCCTGAGGATCAACATAAGACTGCTTTTATTTGTCCTTGGGGTAATTTTTCCTATCAGAAACCCCCTTTCGGTCTCAATAACGCCGACACAACTTTTCAACACGCTATGTCTTATGCTTTCCATGATATCAAGCACATCATTCAACCATATCTAGATGATTTGCCCGCTCACTCAATGCGCCAAGTCGATCATCCAACCCACCTCTGAGCCATTTTCGTTCGCTATTAGTTCTACCGTATATGTTTAAATCCTCATAAGTGTGTTTTCTATGTGGAATCCGACTGAATTCTAGGTTTTATCGTTTTGCGTCAAGGGATTAGGGTGGATCCTTTAAAGGTTGAGGTGATCCTTAATCTCCCTCCTCCTTCTACACTTCACCAGTTACAAAGTTTGCAGGGGAAATCAAACTTTCTTCGTCGTTTTATGCCAAATTATGCCAAGATAACTCGTGGATTTACGCGGCTCCTCAAAAAGGGGTCCTATTTCGTATGGGATACCATTGCCAACAATGCTTTCGACGCTTTGAAATTGTCCCTAATGCGTGCTCCACTTCTCTTTCCCCCTGATTAGAGTCGTGATTATTTCCTCTACCTTGTTGCCTCAGATTACACCATTGGTAGGGTTCTCGTCCAAGAGGATGATGCTAATGAAGAACATGTTATCTACTACTTGAGTCAAATTCTAACACCTACCGAAATCAAGTATTTACATGTTGAAAAACTGGCCTTGGCTGCCATTCAATCCATCCAATGCTTCAGGCACTATATCCTTTCGCGCAAGACTACAGTGATGTCTAGCTACAACCCTATGAAACACATTCTTTCCCATCAATTGCTAGGGGGAAAATACTCCAAATGGATTTTGATACTCCAGGAGTTTGACTTAAAATTTGAAAGCGCCAAGTCTAATAAATCCTTATTGTTTGCTGAGTTGATATGCGACTTTCCCAATTCTGAAACAGAAAATGTAGCAGCTGATTCATTGCCTGATGAATCCCTTTTCCTCATCAGCACCGATGATCTTTGGTATGGCGATATCATCAAATATTTCCAAACCCATACTTTCCGACCAACTTTGTCTAGTACTGACCGACGTTGAATACGCTACCAAGACCATCACTATATTATCCTCAGGGATACTCTTTATCATCGAGGGATTGAATCTATTTTTCGACGCTGCTTAACATTCGACGAAGCTGAGAAATCTCTGAATGACTACCATTCTGGAGCATGTGGTTTTCATATGTCTGGGTTTTCTACTGCCCAGAAGCTCTTACACACAGGGTATTTTTGGACTTATTTATTTAACGACTGCATATTCGTCGTTCAAAAATTCCATGCTTGCCAAACCTATAATAACAAGATACGGTCACATCTCTCTCCTCTTCACCTTGTAGTCTCCATTGGTCCCTTTGCAAAATGAGGCATCGATTTCATGACATGTCACCCTCACTTGGTTGGGTGGCATGGATACATTATTGTATCCATTGATTACTTTACGAAATGGGTTGAGGCGATGCCGACATTTGACAACACTGGAAAGACTGCAACATTATTCATTTTTAATCATGTCATAGCTCATTTTGGTGTTCCATAGGCTATCATCACTGATCATGGTAGCCATTTTAGAAACTTCATGATGTCTGAACTTACTGAAAAGTTGGGTCTTTGCCATGAAAACTCAGTGCCCTATTACCCACAAGACAATGGCCAAGTCGAAGAAATTAACAATGTTCTCATAACTATGCTCTGACGAATGATAGGGATTCACAAAATAAGTTGGCACACAGTGTTTTTTTCAGCATTGTGGGCTTATCGGACATCCGTCAAGTCCGCTATTGGGTTTACACCTTTTCGGTTAGTCTATGGTTTGGAATCCATTCTTCTGATTGAATGTGAGATACCCTCTTTAAAACTAGCTGTTGAACTCCTACCAAACACTTATACTGAAGAAGAACGTCTATTGTATATTATGCAATTAGACGAAACTTGACGTGATGCTACCCTAGTCATAGAAGCTCAGAAAAAGTGTGTCAAGGTCCAATACGACAAACATGTCAAGCCTCGTGTTTTCTCTGAAGGAGATCTCATTCTCCTCTATGAACAAGATCGAGATATGCTAGGAGCTAGAAAATTCGAAGCCATGTGGTGAGTTCCTTATATCATTTGACAAGTTTTGGAAAAAGGGGCTTATGAGTTAGTATATTACGATGGTATCCCTTTGAGTGAACCCAAGAATGGGTTATACTTGAAGAAGTACTATGCATAAAATCATCTGTGCATGAGTACTTTTATTTTAATTGTATCATACTTCTTGTGTGTTACTATAGCTTGCTTTTGTCATTATCTGGTCTCTGCCCTTATGTGACATTGTGTTTGACTTCCAGATGTCGGATTCTTCACTACCCTATATTGGCTTCACTGATGGCACTAGCTGTAGTACTCAGAACCTTGCTTCCGCTACATGGGCAATTTACACCCCTACAAATGAACTTGTCTCCTTACAAGGTGTGTGTCTCGGCCGTGCAACCAACAATATTGCATAGTATAGCACCGTTATCGAATTGTTGATTGATTCTATCTCACTCGAAATCCGTCATTTGGTTATGCGACTCGATTCGTAGCTTGTAGTACTACAGTTGAGTAATGTCTATACTATTCAAAGTCCTACTTTGTTACGGGTGTATTTGCGAATTCACCTCTTGGAACATTATTTTGATTATATTGAATATCAACATATTCCTAGATGTCTAAATACATTAACTGATGCATTGACTAACTATGTATTGGATAGACATTTGGATCATTTATAAATCAATCACATCAATTTTCACACAACATAAGATAAACCGGTAGAAGCCATATGTATATATAACAATCAAAAGAGTTTTTTACGAAAAAGTTTTGTCCAAAGACCAAAATGTCAAAAACTGAAGCTCATAATGATGTCATGGATGACGTTCATGGTAACACACGATTTCCTGGGAAACCCTACAGAGCAGTCGACCAATGGACTCTGACACTCCTATTGTGTGATGCTGATAATGTCGTGGAACCTCTCCAAGAGGCATGTCTGGAATATCTGCTGTCAAACCCTCTAGGTTTTGTTCCACTTCTTGATAATACTTGACGTCCCATTGTGGCACTGGTGCTACCTCTCCTTGCCGCTGAATGGAAGAAGTACCAGGAGGTCGGCAAGGTCCAACATCTGTGTCATCAATAACAAATTTTGTATTTAGTCTTTGGACGAACATATAAAAACATTTGCATATGATAAAATTCATAAAAACATTTAAAAAGAAAAAAATGTGTACTTCTTACCAAGTTCCTCCCACTGAGCATCCTCCAGTAGGACTAAGTCCGGATCTCCTCAGAAATCCAACCTGGCATAAGCATAATCGTCGACCATCAACATCTATGGTCGCATCCCATCGAAGAAAGTATCATCATACTTGATAATTGGTCCAGCTACGTGCCGGGTCATGAGTTGACACCATCTCAACATTCTTGGATCTTTGGGAGCCGATAAATCCCACTCAACCTGTAGCCTCAGTAATGGAACCCTCTCGAGAAAGAAGGACACTAACAAAGACCCATACTTGAATTGCTTCAGGTCGCCTCATCTGCATTTGGTCAACTACTTTTTCATGCTACGAAGAATTGCATCTGCATAGTTAAAAACATGAGGCTCAATACACTCTATGGAATACTAAAAGTAACTCTGGAGCACCATGTGAGGAGAAAATCTCCCAGCCATCCGAGCAATGGTGAACAAGATAGTATGGAGGTTAAATCTCATACTCCCCAAATAACTACTTTCCCTTTCTTCCTCTCTGCCTCTGGAACATAGTGTAAGCGGTAGTACTCACTCATGGGCAGCCCACCACCTCTGCTACTAGTCAGGCTCACGTGGTACCCACACCGTGACAGTACTTTCAAGAAGTAAATGTCCTCAATATCTAAGGACAATGTGTGTACCCCTACATGAAATACTTGCTGATCGGGATCCCACATATGCACAAGGTACTCTAATAACCTGATTTGGGTCCTCATGCTCGAGATACAAAAGTATTTCAAAAGACCACAGTTTCTCAAATTGACAATAGTAGGTGGATGATTTTCGGCAATGGAATTATCTTCTTTGTGCTCCCTTTCATGCAATTCTAGAACCATTGTGATGGCCAACTACCTGCATAAGAAGCACAATAAGAAGATTAATAACTCTATTCATAAATTTGTTTTCTTTCATTGAGAAAAACTTCAAAAAAATATTATTCTTTGCAGTTCTCGTAGGTTCCCTTTAGGCATAGTGTGAGGTTCTTGCAGGCTACTATGGGCTCACCTGCGAGAATGACCCATTCTCGCAGGTCCCGTGTAGCCCACCTGCGAGAATGGCTGAGCGCCATATTAAACCCAAAAACAAACTCAAAATGATAGTTTTTGCCCATGAAAATGAAAAATTAAACCATGAAAAAGTAGAGGGCAAAGTTCCAACCTCACTGCCACTGACGGTTCGTCGAATAAATGCTCGTAACTCCCTCAGTTTGACGTCGAATTTCGAAGGTAAAAGAGGGGTTTTTGGGCTCAAATAGTGGTAAAGTGAAAATGATATGGTAAAAAGAGTTTTTATTTCTTTATATTAACTTTTACCATGTTATTAAATTGTTTTAATTATTTATTGATCAAAACCTAATCCCTAATGCCCTTTTGAGTGTAACTTTTGCAGGCGTAACGACTTCGATGTTCATATACAGGAATGCAGATATATTTTTTCTTTTTGATTGCATGTTTTGATTATTTTTTATGGTTTTTGTACAAAACCTCGAGCTTGGTCTTTGTCCATCCTCATGCTCGAAAATACATGAGAGCACGATCAAGCAAACTTGTATCACTTTTTCGGACTCAACAAGGTTATACAAAAAAGGAACCCCCCTGGAGTCCTCTTTAAGCTCTTTTTAGACTCTCTAAACACGAAAAGATAGCCGAGCGACCTTGATATTTTCACACTCGATAAAGTATTTGAAGAAAGCATCTGGTGGGAAATATTTTATCTCTTTTTCGGTCTCATCAGACTATTTTACGAAAAAGGAACTGAGAAAGTTCTCTTTTAAGTATTTTTCCAGACTCTATAATCATGAAAAACCTTCAAGTTTTCTATCTTTGGACTCGTTAAACAAACATCAACAGACCTGTAATGGGACCGAACCACTCCTTCCTAGGGTTCGTTAAGAATACTTTGAAGGACTCATCCAAAGGATGAGATTATAACAACAAGAATATGTTATCCTCCTCAAGCTTGCGTAAAAATAAAGAGTTACTCGCCAGAAATGGTGGGGGGATATTTGGGAAAGGGACATGTTCTCATCTTTGTATTGATTAGCAGTAAGTGTCTCTCTTGAACATGACACCCCCTATTCATTATATTTGAAGCCGATTTGGGAAATCCATCTGTCTCTCATTCAATTTTCTACAAGGTCATACCCTGTGTTGTCTCTAAGTCAATGCTGCCAAATCATTGGTCGTATCATTCATATGTTCAAGAGAAGTTCATCTAAAACCTCTATTGAGTCAACCATCTGCAGTTGTCCATTCCCTCCATGTTGGCCTTCCCTGTGTCTAGTCCAACTTACATCATACTCTCTTTCACCTTCAAAATATATTACTCATTTTGTGTCATTGATGGGGGATACATCAAGGCCCTCCTATGACAAGTTTTGTTCCGTCGACTTCAGCTCATTATCCGGAATCAAAACTTAGAAATTTTTTGGTAACTTGGAATCTGCATGCCTTAATGGCAGGTTTCCTCACTTTCGACAGTTGGTTTACATCAGTGACCTTTGATTGAAAGATTCTGTCGGATGTTCGAATTCAACTCATTCATTCACATTCTAGGAATTTTAGTGTACCTTGGGAGTCATTGAAATTAATGGTGATTTCCCTCGCACTTGTTAACGGTTTCATCAATGACCAGTAATCAAGTGGTTTCTACCATGTTCGACTTCAACACATGTAATCACATGGTTAGATTCATACTTTTGGGTGATAGGATTGAAGACCCTAGATATCATCTCTTTGTCTAGGTTGTGATGGAATATGAATAATTTGTGACACATAGATCCACTTTGTATGTCTCATGGCTATGTCGTCTTAATTTGAATTTTCTCGCATAGATCCACAGTGTATTCCTAGTGGCTATGCTATATTTTGACGGCATGGATCCACAGTGTATGATTAGTGGCCATGACCTATGTATATAATGTCATCCATCTGTGATTTGAGCATGGGAATTCCTACCTCATAATTAATATATATGATATTATGCAGATGCTTGGTTGTTCGCAGGTTTTCGATTAGGTGTGCTCATGGTTTCCAACACACACATGCAGTCTACAAAGTATTTTAGCTGTCACTAGTTTCAGTCTCATACTTTGGGGGGCATTCTATTACCCATGATTTTGGTCATCATGATGGTGTATTGATGATGGTGTACTTAGGCTCCTCATAAGAACTTTGTCCTGAGAAAAGTGGCATTCATCTCTTCCCAGAAAACTTACTTTTGAAGAGAGTTCGCAGGTTGCTAATATACTAGGGTGTGAGAATGACCCATTCTTGTAGGTTTACTTAAGCTAGGGTGCAAACTTCTTGCACTATGCTACATAGCTAGGGTGTGAACTTATTCTAAATCTTGGAAAAAGATGGATTCTCGATGGTTCTAGAAGGGAATCTTCTAGAAGAATGGGTTGGCATTCGAATGGTTATCCTTGTACTAGTTTCCTTGATAATGTGGGATCATTCTTATCCAAGTAACCATCTCATTCTATCCTATATATTGATGGAATTCTCATGGAAAAGGTTAAGCAAGATCCATTGGAGAATTGATGAAATAATTGTGTGAAGGACTTAGCTTGAACAGGAGCTTGGAGACTCTAGCAAGTCTATCAAGAGGGATTTGATCTTCTTCATGCAAGGATCGAGCAAGTGTGTGTGTTGGAACCAAGAGCCACCGAAAGGAAGCTTGCGACATCAAGACGATCAAGTTCTAATCTTCTACTTTCAATTAATATGATACAGTGGCATGTCCTTTTCCCATAAAGTCATTCTCACTTTATTGTGTAATTCCTTGATCATACACATATGTTGACAATTGAATATATTTTGCTATCTTCACTTTGGTTGGTTTGTGTTGTCTTGATCTTGACCTCACGAGAGAACCAAAGAGAAGAGGGAGCAACAGAGACCCTAGGAAGCGATACAAAGGTATGTTACTTGTTCCTTCGTACTAGCTAAATCAATGGTCAAAACTTAGGGAAAGAGTCATGTCATGTCCTATTTTGTTCTAGATCTAGGTGGATCTAGGGAGATCTGTTAGTGTCCGCACCTACCGATTAGTCTGATAACACCCACCTTTGAACCCCATTGTCCAAGATGACCCTAACCACTCACCAGTGCAATCCTCCCATGCCAAAAAGAGATTGAATACTGAATCCCACCATGTAGTTGATAAAGGAAAAGCTACTGCTACCCCTTCCTCACCCTCCGATAACTCTGACAAATCCATGTCTTCACAGATGCATTTGAGTGATGATTTTTCCCATGTGATCAGTGAGCTAAATTCTAAAGGCTCTTCCCAACCCAAGGCAAATTCAGGAAAGTCAAGAGGTGACAACAACAACTAAGAAAGGGTTGCATCACAGACTGGGAAATATGGCTTTTGATTTATTTTTTTTATTGTTTTATGACAGTGGGCTTCAGGTATTTTCGACAATATGTTTTATTTTGGATATATGAGTATTATTTTTTAAATAATTTCAATTTTCATGAGCTAAAATTTCCAAACGTAAATATGTTGATGGGAGGCACAAGGTGGTGTGTTTGCTTAACTAATGGATTATGTTATGATGATTATGATTGTTATGAACTAGAGGGAGTCACAAGGGGTCCCACCTACTAGTTATTATTTATCTATGACCCTATTATGATTATTCCCCCCCACCACCCCCCTAACTAAAGTTAGTTGAGTCTTTAGTTAGCTTAACTAATAAGTTGTTTCAACTACTTCAACCAATTCTAATTTGTTAAAAGTAGAAGTAAGGGGATAAACAAGAGGAGGATAGAAGCACAAAGCATGCTAAGGTTTTCTCTTTGAGTTGATGTTGAGATAGTTCAATTTTCATTCATTCATATATTCATGATAGCCTAAGTCTCTTTTATGATAGAAGGGTCTTATTGTAGACAACAATATTTAGGGATGAATCAAATAATTCAAACACTTGTTCTTCAGATGTGTTGATCTATCTTTGATATTCTATGTAGACTTGTCTGTTTGTGAATTAATTTTCATGACTGATAAAGGCTATTGTGCAGAGTCGAGTGGGCAGAAATTTGTGACAAGTTGATCTATCTTTTAGAGTTTAGTTTTTGTTTTCTATCAGAGTTCCTTTTGTTTGTTCCATCGGGGATTTCTAAGTTTGAATTTGGTCCTAGATTTCTTTGTGAAGTTTTGTAAAGACAATGAATCTTTGGTGAATTGGAATGAGATAAAGGATTTCTTTATGTCTCATATATCTTGAGTATCATCTCGGTCTCTTTACTTCTATTCTTACATTTATTTCAGCAACTGATATGTTCAAAAAAATACATAAAAAGTGAATTTCCAACAAGATTTTTGTTGATAAAAGACTAGCCTAAGAACTTGTAATTAATATTTGTGAGTTAGGATATATATTTTGTTCTCTATAAACATAGGGTGATATTCCCCTCTACTTTACTTTAGCCAAGTAAAGTTTGAAAATGCTTTAGTAAGATCAATTTATATATTTTCCTTAACAAGTGGGAGATCAGGTTGATCTGATCTTAGATTAGCATGAGGAGATGCAACAACAAAGAAGACTACTAGGGAACCATCCAATAGAGTAGCTGGAAGAGGTGATTGAAGAGATAAGGAGGCTGATGTTGAGGTCAGTTGAGGAGATTGTTAGTAGAAGGAAGATGAACATAGGAGGACCTGTAGTAGAAGTAGGGATGCAACAACAATAGAAACATAGCAAATGACCAGGAGGAAAACTCTGAAGAAGAGTTTCGGATCCAGGGGGATTTCAATAACAGAGCAGACGAGCTCATGATTTTCCCAGTAGTATGATGCAGGAGAATCGCTCCACCTCAACAATGTGCCAACATTCCATCACATCAAAGTGAATTCAAGGAGGGGAGAGGTGTCAACTGTTATTGGATAAATCCATAGGTGCGGACACTAACCGATCTCCCTAGATCCACCTGGATCTAGAACAAAGCAAGACAGAACATGACTATTTCCCTAGATTTTGATCATTGAATTAACTAGGAGGCAAGAACAAATAACATACCTTATTATAACTTCCTATGGTCTTTGTTACTCCCTCTTCACTCCACTTCTCTCGTGCAGCCAATACCAAGACAACACAAACCAACCAAAGTGAAGATAACACAATCTATTCAACGATCAATCTATGTATATGATCAAGGAATTATACAATAAAGTGGAAATAGCTTTATGGGAAAGGGACATGCTACTGTATCATATTAACGGAAAGTAAATATTACAACCTGAGCCTTGATGTTGCAAAATTCCTTTCGATGGCCCTTGGCTCCGACACACACACTTGTCCAATCCTTTCATGAAGAAGATCAAATACTCTTGGTAGACCTGCTAGAGTCTTCAAGTTGTTGTTCAATGCTGAGTCCTTCACACAATTCTTTCACCAATTCTCCAATGAATCTTGCTTAACCTTTTCCATGAGAATTCACTCAATATATAGGAGAGAATGAATTAGTTACTTGGATAAGAATGATCCGAAAATATCAAGGAATCCAGTACTAGGATAACTATTTGAATGCCAACCCATCCTTCTAGAAGCATCGAGAATTCATCTTTTTCCTTTCTTTAGGAAGAGTTTGCACCCTAGCAGTTCAACACAGTGCAAACTTCTCTCACCCTAGCTTAAGTTAGCATGCAATAATCAGGAATTCTCATAGGAAAATATACTAGCAGCCTGCGAACCTTCTTCAAAAATGAGATTTCTAGAAAGAGAAGAAAGTAACTTTTCTTAGGAAAAAGTTCTTATGAAGAGCCTGAGTACACCATCATCCATACATCATCATGATGACCAAAATCATGGGTAACAGAATGCCCCGCAAAGTATGAGGTTGGAACCAGTGACAACCGAAAGACTTTGTAAGCTGCATGTGTGTGTCGGGAAACAGGGGCACACCTAATCGGAAACCTGTGAACAACCAAGCATCTGCAGAATATCATATATACCAATTCTGAGGTAGGAATTCCCATACTCAGATCATATACTGATGACAATTGTAGACCTAGGTCATGGCCACCAATCATACACTGTGGATCCATACCATCAAGATATAGCATAGCCACTAGGAATACACTGTGGATCTATGCGAAAAATTCAAATTGAGATGGCATAGCCACGAGACATACATAGTGGATCTATGTGTCATAGATTATACATACTCTATCGCAACCTGGACAAAAGAGATGATACCCAGGGTCTTCAATCTCGTCGCCCAAAGTACGAATCTAACCATGTGATTACATGTGTTGAAGTCGAACATGGCAGAAACCACTTTATTACCGGTCATTGATGAAACCGTTAACAAGTGCGAGGGAAATCACCATTGATGTCAATGACTCCCAAGGTACCCTAGTACAATTCATCGAGTGTGAATTAATTATTTGAAGTCGAACATCTGATGGAATCTTTCTATCAGGGGTCAATGATGCAAACCCATTGTCAAAAGCGGGGAAACTTGCCATTGAGGTATGCAAGCTCCAAGGTACCAAATAATTTCTAAGTCTTGATTTTGGATAATGAGCTGAATTCGACAGAACCAAACTCGTCACAAGAGGGCCTTGATGTATCCCCCATCAATGACAAAAAATGAGTAATAGATTTTGAAGGTGAAATAGAGTATTTTGCAAATTGGACTGGACACAATTAAGGATGACACAGAAAGAATGGACAACTGCAGAGGGACGACTCAATATAAGTTTCAGATGGAATTCTCTTGAACATATGAACAATATGACTAATGATTTGGCAGCATTGACTCAAAGACGACACAGGGAATGACCTTGTAGAAAATCAAATGAGAGACAATTGGATTTCCCAAACTGGCTTCAAATGATGAATAGGGGGTGTCATGTTCAAGAGCGACACTTACTGCCAATTAATACAAAGATGAAGACATATCCCTTTCCCAAATTCCCCCCCACCATTTCTAGAAAGTACCTCTTTATTTTTACGCAAGGTTGAGGAGGATAACATATGCTTGTTAATATAAGCTTATCCTTCGGATAAGTCCTTTGGAGTATGTTTAACGAACCCTAGGAAGGAGTGGTTCGGTCCCATTACGGGTCTGTCGATGTTTGTTTAATGAGTCCAAAGATAGAAAACTCGAAGGTTTTTCATGATTATAGAGTCTGGAAAAACACTTAAAAGAGAACTCTCTCAGTTCCTTTTTCGTAAAGTAGTCTGATGAGACTGAAAAAGAGATAAATTATCGCTTAACAGATGCTTTCTTCAAATACTTTAACAAGCGTGAAAATAGCAAGGTTGCTCGGAAATCTTTTTATGTTTAGAGAGTCTAAATAGAGATTAAAGAGAACTCTAGGGGGTTCCTTTTTCGTATAACCTTTACGAGTTCAAAAAAGTGATAAAAGTATACTTGGTTACATTCTCACTTATTCACGAGCACGAGAAAGAACAAAGACTAAGCTCGGCAACTTATTCTCATGTATTTACGAGCATGAGAAAGAACAAAGAATAAGCTTGGGATTGTTTTCATTTTTACGCAAGCTTGAACAAGAGGAAACTATGCTTGAGGTAAGTGGTTTCATTTTTACACAAGCTTGAACCATAGAAAACTATGCTTGGACTTCCCAACGCATATCACATGGATGGTTGGTACTTAGCCCCCAACTTAAGAAACTAGTGACTCAACTTCAGCATGAAGTCCAGAGGCTAGAAGTAAATGCCCCCCAAGCTTCATTTCAGCCAACTGCAAAGGAGAATGAAATGAAGTTTCAAATACAAGACGAAGGACTTGACTCAAACAGAGAGGGGGAAAACTATTTAATTTTTTAATGAGCTTGAAATTAGAAAACTATGCTCAAAGACCTCTATTCTTGATCATGGATTCCAAGAGGAAAATGCTCCAGAATGACACGATGTCAAGGGACAAAACTCGATCATGGCTTCCAAGAGGTCTTCACTAGATGGAAGAAACACACTTTGGAAGGACACCATGTCGAGGGTCATGACAGGAGGAAAGAGATCAGACTCTAACAACCCTATCGAAGAGATCACCATGTCAACTACTGGATCTAAGTCATCGGAAGTTGAATCCATGGGCGACAACGCTACATAATTGACCTATGGTGGGGGTGATACCGTATTCATATAAGAACCATTTAGGGAGACAATCCATGTGGGGTCAATGAATGAAAGTTGATCAACAGTGACAACCCATCCATCGTGAGGGAAAGATATCACATGAAAAAGAGTAGACACAATAGCTTTCATGGCATAGACATAATCTCGCCAAAGGAGTAAAGTGAAATCCAAGGGGTCTTGGACTACCATGACATCAATGAAGATTGTTTTCCCTCCCAAAGTTACAGGAAACTGAGGAAGGGTCCCTAAAGGTTGACTAGTTCGTTTGTTAAAAGCTAACAGATTTTGCGTAACCAACACAAGTGGAGGATAACCTAAAGCTTGCCAAGCAATAGAGGACAAAATACTAACAGATGAACCTTCATCTATCAATGTTTGGGGAACACCTCGACCACAAACTTGTACTATAATCTGGAAAGGACTTTAAGAGGGAAGACGAGATCTAGTTAGCACACCCCGATCAAAACGGATGGCCTCATTACTTGGAGGGAGTTTCACAGGAGAAGGAGGAATACCCCCTAAGATGACAGAGTTTGTATCAACGAGAAAAACATGGGTAGTATTAGGTTTACTCTCTAGCAGGAGAGTAGGATTGACTGATGATGAGATCAGATTGACCACTTGGGTTTCATTCTCCAAGGGGAGAATGGGGTCGAAAGGTGTAAACGGATCGACCACTTGGGTGACAATCTTTAACAGGAGAGTGGGATCGACCGAGGATGGGATCCGATCGACCTCTTTAGTTTCACTCTCTGAGGGGAGAGTGAGATTGATCGAGGATGGTATCAGATCAACCATTGTGTCAACTGGTTCAACTAAGGACGTGACCAGATTGACGACATGATCAACCGGATTGACCAGTGAAGGGACCAGAGTGATCATTCCATCAACTACAGGTGGGTTGAGAGAAAGCTTGCTATAAGAGGCTGGAAGTTGAGGCTGTGAAACAGTCATGTCTTCCAGTGATTTTGAGGCTTTGTCCATATGAGGACAAAGATGAGTTAGATGACTCCCTTTGCATAACATACATGGGAACTTGACTCTACTTTTCTTCTTCCCAACCATATCATGACTAGTTGACTGGAGGTCATCAATATGTTGTTCAGAGGCTGATGACATGAGTTGGTCAGGGTGTGTAGACCATACTTCTATAACCTTGGATAGACCAGGGCAATCCTTAATAAGATGGCTACCCTTACAAATCCTACAAGGGTACTTGGGCTTACGGGTTGTTTGGGTGATCTTGAATCATCAACACTCCCAGCACGACTAACAGTAACTGGTTGTTTTCCAACATGTTTGACAGTGGTTGGAGGTTTGGATCCTTGCTTAAATTTCTTCTTCTTATTCTTCCTTTTCTTCTTCTTCTTATTCACTGAGTTACTAGGTTCAAAACTTTCGCTCGACAAAGAAGATGAAACAGAAGGCGACCTTGCAAGTGAAGAAGGCGAAGAAGACATTAATGGTGAAGATGATGAAGGATCAACATGAGGTTGATGTTCTTGGGGGGGAGTTCTTACGACCAAAGCACTTACTGCATTCGGGATTACCTGAGTGGAAAAAAACCACACTGACAATCCAATTGTGAGACCTTGAAGGATCAAAGTAGCGATGTGAGGAGGACCAATGTTTCCATAAGAAGGAAAAACAAAAGGTTCCCCTGGAGTAGAGTTTCCTTCATTGGTCATTTCAAGAACTGATGCCATTAAAACAAAATCCAATCTAGAGTCCTGTAAGGAAAACAAACAGTAGATGCTAAAAATCTAGTAAGCAAGCAAGCAAACAAAACCTTCTCACAATGAACGCACTAGTTGGTGATGAAATCCAATGTCGTGGGAACAATGTAAGAAGGGGATGAGATAGAGCAGGTGGAAAAGTTACGTTGATGACATGCTTAACGGACTTACACCCTGGTGCAAGCTCCCACACATAATCGTGGGTATACCCTCCAAGGAGCCCGAGTGAGTTTAGCCAACGTCGATTTCAGGTACCATGAAGAGTTTCCCCTCCATAGTCACCTCATGTAAAGAACCTAGAGAGATAGGCCACTAAGGTTACCAAGTACTACAATGATGCTTGGGGAAACAGTCGATAGTTTGATCCACGCCCAAGGGTAGGGTATCTAGCCTGAAATCAACTCGAAAGGCTTCCACTCATCATTGTGAGTATACCTCTCAAGCGACCCCCATAATACATGCAACCTCTACACCAAGACCAACAAAGCAGGGTGAGTAACTCTGCCAGTCTCAATGCGACCTCGTGATTGACCTTTCTATTAGAAGGGCTTCCCATGAAAAAATGTAGTAAGTGGATTTAATTGCTCCCTAACTCAAGATTCTATGTTTGTTTGCAACTTTGGAAAGTTATCTTTCACACCTATTCCAAAGCCCTACAACTAATCTAATGTAGGTTTTCTACCAGAAAAGATAAAAATGTCTAATCAATTTTTATAAGCGCTTTATTTTATGGCTATTGTTACTCAAGAGGAAATTGGTGTGGACAATATGGTGTTTTGACTGACTCGGAAATCATGGAAATATATGAAGATGCAATCTTTTCATTTTGATGAAAACTATGCTACGAGAAGGAGAAAACATTTATCATTCCCATGTGCACGATGTCTAAAAATTCATTAAATTTCTCAATATAAAGATTCTCAAGAAATGAGAAAAAGGTATTGAACACCAATGCACGATTCATGGCTCCCCCCAGCCATGAGGGGGAATTCTTTTCATAATTTAATATCAAAAAATGCCAAGAATCATGCAATTTCGCTACTTGAAATGCAAGGATGCCCCCAATCTAATATAAAGCAAGAAATTAAGTCTTTTTGTTTCAAAAATTTCACTAAAATCAATAATGAACTTTGTTAAAACAAAGAAACCAAAACTAGTCTTTTGAATTGCATGAGGAAAGTGATATTTCAAAACAACAAGCAAATGATAAAGACAAAGAAAAATCAACTTTCAACCAATCACCAGTTCTTAACTAATTAAACACACTCAGATTCTGAAATCTGAGAGAATGGTTATGCCAAGAAAAGTCAAAAAACGAAAGTCAAGACAAAAGTGACAAGAAGAGCCTTTGAAATCCTAAGACTGTTCATGCACAAAAACAAATACAAGAAAGACATCAATCAATGGTCTAAGAAACTCTTATGAGGCACCTAGACTGATCTGGGCAGTTAAAGATGCCACAACTCAAATCCAAAAATTTGAAAAAATGGGTTCGCAGGCTGGCAATACTACACAGTGCGAGAATTAGGCATTCTCGCAGGTGGCCCTTGAGCAAAGTCCGAGAACCTCACACTGCAACCTAAAGGCATAGTGTGAACTCTGTGGATCCTCGTAGGCTATAGTGAAGTGCAGTGCGAGAACCTCTGAAACTAGTCAAATTTTTGGAAAATGAAGAAAAAATTGAAAAGGCCTCTAGACCCAGAGGGTGTATCAGGATATCTTGAAGACTTAGAGATTGATAGGATAGGAGAAAAGTGAAACAAGAGAAAATGGCCACAGAAAAATACCAAAAAACACAAAAAAAAAGGGATTGATCCCCAGTGGAGTCGCCAATTTTTTTATTGGATAAATCCGTAGGTGCGGACACTAACCGATCTCCCTAGATCCACCTGGATCTAGAACAAAGCAAGACAGAACATGACTCTTTCCCTAGATTTTGATCATTGAATTAACTAGGAGGCAAGAACAAATAACATACCTTATTATCACTTCCTATGGTCTTTGTTGCTCCCGCTTCGCTCCAGTGCTCTCGTGCAGCCAAGACCAAGACAACACAAACCAACCAAAGTGAAGATAACACAATCTATTCAACGATCAATCTATGTATATGATCAAGGAATTATACAATAAAGTGGAAATAGCTTTATGGGAAAGGGACATGCTACTGTATCATATTAATGGAAAGTAAAGATTACAACCTGAGCCTTGATGTCGCAAACTTCCTTTCGATGGCCCTTGGCTCCAACACACACACTTGCTCAATCCTTGCATGAAGAAGATCAAATCCTCTTGATAGACTTACTAGAGTCTTCAAGATGTTGTTGATGCTGAGTCCTTCACACAATTCTTTCACCAATTCTCTAATGAATCTTTCTTAACCTTTTCCATGTGAATTCACTCAATATATAGGAGAGAATGAATTAGTTACTTGGATAATAATGATCCCAAAATATCAGGGAATCTAGTACTAGGATAACCATTCGAATGCCAATCCATCCTTCTAGAAGATTCCCTTCTAGAAACATTGAGAATTCATCTTTTTCCTTTCTTTAGGAAGAGTTTGCACCCTAGCATTTCAACACAGTGTGAACTTCTTGCACCCTGGCTTAAGGGAGCATGCAAGAATTAGGCATTCTCGCAGGAAAATATACTAGCAGCCTGCGAACCTTCTTCAAAAATGAGATTTCTGGAAAGAGAAGAAAGTAACTTTTCTCAGGAAAAAGTTCTTATGAAGAGCCTGAGTACACCATCATCCATACATCATCATGATGGCCAAAATCATGGGTAACACCAACCCTCTTATTTTTCCCTCAAATTTAAATTTTAAACGTAATTAAATAAATCAAATGTTGTAAGGTTGGAAGATCCAAGTCGATGCTTTTGTACATGTAGTAGATGAAGTCTCCTTTATTAGGCTTGAGTTTTACATATATTGAGATTTTCCTCGGATCTGAAGATGTATGTGTTCATTCATTGTAATCTTCCTCAGTAGTTAGGTGTTGTAAATGGTGATTAGACACCACTATAGTAGTTTGGAGGGAAATCTCATTGAGGCCCTCTTCTACAAAGCTTTGTAATGTATTCCCAGTAGAGGCTAGCAAAATTTGATGAAAATTCATTGTAAGCCAAGAGGAGAGGAGAGAGTTGAGACTTAGTTGCAGTATGAGCCTACACACATTATAAAAAAACATTCATATTAATACAAAGAGCAATTTTTCCTGCCTATGAGTTTTCTGTGTGATTATGTGCATATGTTGTAGATGTATGATAGGATTTCATCTGCAGGGATAACATATAATTTATCTATCTGGGAGTTTTGTTAAATTGTTCTGAGTTCTTGAGGCTAAGTGTAAGGAGTGCACAAAAGAGTCCTGAAAACTCTATGAGCCAACGCAAGGAGTGCGTACCTGAATTATGTTTCGAGTTTAGGAGAGAACGTGCCATGAGGGCACATGACAGAAATCATAAATAAAGAGGATCCTCAAGGTTGTTGAATACCTGGTAGGAGAGATTGTGCAGGGGAAGCATACAGAGAGAGGGTTACTGAATACCCTAGAGGAAATTCTATGCAGGAGTAAGTGTAGCACAACGTTATTGAGGACTTTGTAGAGATATTCCAGGAGGGAATTGAGCAGGTGCAAGTGTGAATAGGTGAACTCTCTTTCAAGTTTTGAGAAGACAAGTGTCAAAGGAGGAAACTCATAGAGTTGTAGAACACTTTGTAAGCTCAACAAGGAGTTCTTGAGCAGAAGTTTCCAAGAGGGAACATATATCCCTTTGAGAAACCAAAGGGAGAGTGTTTAAGGATAAATTAGTTAGTGCGGACACAGACCAATCTCCCCAGATCCACCTAGATCTGGAACAAACCGTGACAGAATACTACTCTTTCCCTAGATCTAAAGTATTGAATGGACAAGAGAAAAAGGATGATGTACTTACTTTATAAAAGCTCTCCTTCAATCTCTGTTGTTCCTCGCCCTGCTACGATTCTCTTGCATTGTCCAATCACAACAACACAAACCAATCACAGCAAAAGACATTAATATATTCAA
>CBVK0100025307.1:0-10484 GCA_900067695.1 Picea abies
GAGTCTTCCCTATGTTCAACATAGTTACAACAGATCCATACATAGCTCAATTGAACATAGCCCCTTTTAGGTGGGGTTGGGATTTCAACCGTTGGGTCCCATGGATGTTGCACTTTTCCTTGCGTCCACACAGGGAGAATCATCCCATGTGCAAACCGAAGATGTCAAAGCCACCCAGTTTATTGAACGAATCCAGCACAACATACAATTTTAAGATATTTTACAAAACTCCAATGCCAAGTACAAGTAGCGTCGTGATCAACATTGGGTGCCACACAAGTTTCAAGTGGGAGATAAATTTTGGTTGCACTTGTAGAAATAACGCCTTACAGGACCCCATCGAAAGCTTCGTTCACTCCTATATGGACCTTATACCATCACCAAGGTTGTGGGTGACAATTCTTTTGAGCTCAACACTCCCCCCTTCCTTGGATTGCACCCAATGTTTAATGTGGACCTCTTTTGGCCATACTTTCCACCATTATTGGACACCTCAGACGTAGAAGAACAATTGAAACTAATAGAGCTCAATCATGATTGCATGGAACATGCATCCAATGATCATATATTGGAGACACGGGTCAAAGGAACTCACTAACAAAAGATTCAAATTTCTCGTGTTGTCAAAGTAGAGCAACTCCTGCACCAAGGCAAGTGGCTCACCCGGGGCCAAATTCAACAGAAAATTCATCATCTGACGGGGGAACTCAATGTAATGGAGACCATTTATTTCTAAGGGGGGAGGATTTATCGAGGTGGATATCAGTGGCCACCCACCTATTCCAACTAGCTCACTTATATATTTCATCTTGGAAGTTTCAATTTTCATCTTGGCAGTTTTTTTCTAGCTTTTCGTGTCCTAAACTTTTGGGTCTGTTTTAAGGCCCTAAACAACATTTTTTGGGAACTCCATATTCAAACTATAGTTGGATTCAAAGTTTGATGTTATAATGTGTATTCCTCGGATATACCTTTCCAACGGGCTATTGTGCGCTTAAAACAAAGATCATATGAAAAAGTTACGAAGCTGGAAGTTGATGTACCAACTTACCCCAACGGGGCCCACATGACTTTTGGTGCTTCATCTCCTATGGTTAGGTTTTTGTATCTATAGGGTTTTTGAATTCATGTTTGAAGTAAAAAGGATTTAGAGCCTCATTGTACTCATCTTCGTGCGAATGAGCGTAGCCGTCACATCTCTTCTCAGAGATAAGCTGCCACCATTCTAGCAAGCTTGTTTCAGTCTGCATTTTATAGTTTCATCATATTTCTTATTTAATAGAATTCAAGTTATATTGTATCTCTGTTATTATTCATTGTGTCCCTGTGTTAATATTATAATATCAGTTTTTTCATTTCATTCTGCTCATAAATCCAGATCAAGTACATCCAACAGGTATATGAGTATTGGCCTTTCATTTTTATGAGCAACGAATGTATTCCTCATTTGAAGCCATGTCAAGAGTCTAGGAACAAGCAAGGTAAAGAATATATCGTGGCTCACAGCGTCATGCTCCCATGCACCATCCAATAGAGTAGCCACATTCTTGACACGAGGACCTGCAAACAAATGATCCTATGAATCCATGTGTGACCTCTGTGCCTACCATCCAGCCAGTGAATGTGGTATATGTGTGGGGCTACAGAATTGAATGGAATGGGAATGAAGGGCTTTCCCTGCCTCCTCTGAGACATCTTTTACTTGGGTTTTAAGGCTTTCATCGGCCAAGTTTCTTCCATAGAGGGATATTGTCCTCTCATCAATGAAACTTTGAGTTCGAAGAGCAATCTCCAGCTACAAAATTGAATGGAGGGGGGTTTTTGGAGCACATGCTTCTTCTCATTTTCAAGATGTTTCACGAGATGGAAGATATGAAATTTATACTGGAGAAAATGGACACAAAAATCACACATATTCTTCACCAACTTTCCAACCAACTATCTACTGAGCTAGATAAAGTTCACCTAGCCATGTCAGGGACTTCCATGAATGCTCTGATTCAACTTTCGTTCGGGGATCAATTTCCTCCATGAAATTCATGTTGCTTTTAATTTTAGGGGGGTCTCTTCCTGTAATGATCAGTGTCTCTTATCTAGTTTATCCTTTTAATCTTAGGTTTTTTCATACATGATCTTTAATACAGTCTAGAAACTTTTATTTTTTGGTTCAAAAGGACACAATGCTATCTCTTGAATTATGGAAGGACTTGGGTCGGTTTCCATCTATGGTGACCCCATTCTGCATATCTTTTATGTAATATTTTTGAAGACTCATAGAAGGTAATACAATGCTTACATATAAAAAAACATTTGAACTTAATTAGATAAGGTATGGAAGGAGAAATAATGTTATACATGAATTTAAAATAAAAATATTATATATGAATTTAGTTTTTTTTAGATGTTCAAATCATGGAGACTGTGTTGATATAAGTCTTTTTATAAATGCAGATGAAAATGATTCTATTGAAGGAAAGGTTTTGATATCTTTCTTATTTGATGTGTTGGTGAAAGAACTAGTGTTACCTTGTGACAATTACTCATCGGATTTACATCTTAGCGACCTTGTATCTTGTCCAATAAAGAAAACGATTTCAATACAAGTTCATTCTTAAATGTTGAAATTATTAAACAATTTAAAGGTTCGATGATACAAATAAACCAAAATCACAAACATTAAGTTTGTGGGATAAAAGGTGAATTTAGTTCATCAATGTTTTTCACAACCAAATTATATTGCATGGGGAATAATTTCAAATGTTCTGGAAGGAGAGGTTTTGTAGTTTGTACCACTAGTTGGTGTTGAATTTTCTGATTTTCAGATCTGATAATTATTCTCTTATGATTAATGTTATCATAGAATAATCACACACTAAAACCTCAATTGTAAGTATATATTGTATAATATGATACGAGATATAATATTACAATTGAGGGCCCGATGTATATACTTGGGTGGTACTGCCTTTTCATTTAATGGACATGTCTTTTCATTTATTCTCTTTTCATTAATTTATTTATTATTAATTATTAATTATTAATTATTGATTATTTATATATTTATATAAATAATCAAGCTTTGTGCATTATATTATAAATATATTGTATTTAAGTTGATTATTATATTTCCTCACATGCATGTATAATTAATTTAGATCACTTCATCCTGGAGCAGGCAATGTGAAAGCATATAGCATCTTGAGTATTTATCACTCCTTATCAAATCATCATGACTAAGGAGAAAGACTACGCCTAGGCCATTCACCACTAGAAAATCCCCATGAGTGAATGTATCATTCTCCCTTGGTCAAATCAACATGACCAATCTGGGAGAATGTTTTCCCGATGCTGCTAACTGGAGAACTATCAACATCTTGGGCCATTCACCGCTAGCATATCCCCGTGAGTGGATGTATCATACTCCCTTGGTCAAACCAGCATGACCAATCTCAGAGAATGTCTTCTCAATGCTTAAACATCAACACTCCCTCTCAATGAGGGAGACATTTTGCATCATACCAAGCTTGTCTCTAAAGTATTAAAAACTTCACTCTATTAAGAGGCTTGGTGAGAATGTCTGCAATTTTCTCATCTATGGATATGTACTAGAACTCCCTCTTGATCCCTACTTCCTTGCAGAAATCACTGAGGTCAATGGAAGTATACTATCCTCCATTATTTGACCTCAACACCTTGATCTTATTCCCTATCAGGTTCTCTACCTGAGCCCTGAAATCCTAGAATCTGTTGAAGAACTCATCCTTGTTCTTCATGAAGAAGATCCATTTCTTCCAGGAGAAAATAGTGTTTAAGGTGGTCGCACCCTGTAATTAGGAAAATTGCAACCAAATGGAATGTGGTCGCTCTATGTGCATAGGCCGCTTGCGAACACAGTGGTGGTTTCTTTGTGTGCAGAGTTCACTCATGACCACGACCCTACAATTACCAAAAAAAAAATATCTAAGGAAGATCTATCAAATCTGGCACTGAAAGCTTCTAACTAGCTCCAGAAAAGACTTTTACTAGCTCTGGCACTGAAAGATTTTAACTAGCTTTGAAAATGACTGATACTAGCTCTGGCACTGAAATCTTTTAACCTTTCTTTGATACCATGTTAAATTTTCTATTTTCAGATCTGATCATTATTGTCTTATGATCATTGTTATAATAGAATAATTACACATTTAAAACCTCAATTGTAAGTAGATATTGTATGAGATGATACGTGATATAAGATTGCAATTGACGGCTTGATGTATATATATACTTGGGAAGTAGTTCATTTTCATTTAAATGACATGTCTTTTCCATTATTGTCTTTTCATTAGTTAATTTATTATTGATTATTTATATATTTATATAAATAATCAAGTTTTATACAGTATATTATAAATATATTATTTATATATTATATTTATGTATATGATTATATTTCCTCACATGCATATCTAATTAATTTAGATCACTTCATCCTTGAGAAAAAAATGTGAAAGCATCTATCATCTCGAGTCTTTATCACTCCTTATCAAATCATCATGATTAAGGAGAAAGACTACACCTAGGCCATTCACCACTATCAAATCCCTATGAGTGAATGTATCATTCTCCCTTGGTCAAATTAGCATGACCAATATGGGAGAATGTCTTCCCGATGCTACTAAATGGAGAACCATCAACATCCTGGGCCATTCACCACTAGCATAGCCCCATGATGGAGAACCATCAACATCCTGGGCCATTCACCACTAGCATAGCCCCATGAGTGAATGCATCATCCTCCCTTGGTCAAATCAGCATGACCAATCTCAGAGAATTTATGCTCGATGCTTAAACATCAACACTCCCTCTCAGCGAGGGATACATTCTACATCATGCCAAGCTTGTCTCTGAAGTATTCAAAACTTCAATCTAAAAACATTATTGGTGAGAATCTTCGCAATCTGCTTAATTGTAGATATCTACTGGAACTCCCTCTTAATCCTTTCTTCCTTGCAGAGATCATTGAGGTCAATGGAAGTATACTCTCCTCCATTATATGACCTCATCACCTTGATCTTCTTCCCTGTCAGGTTCTCTACCTGAGCCTTGAACTCCTAGAATATGTTGAAGACCTCATCCTTGGTCTTATTGAAGAAGATCCATGTCTTCTGGGAGAAATCAATCCTTAAGGCGGTCATGCCTTGTAAATAGGAAAATCACGACCGAACGAAATGTGGTTTCTCTATGTGCATAGGCCACTCGCGACCACGATTGTGGTTGCTTTGTGTGCACAGGACGCTCGTGACCAAAACTGTACAATTTAATATATATATATATATATGAAGCAAATCTATCAAATATGGCACTAAAATTTTTTTAACTAGCTCTGGAAAAGACTTATACTAGCTCTGGCACTGAAGGCTTTTAACTAGCTCTGAAAAGGAATTATAATAGCTCTAGCACTGAAATCTCTTAACCTTGCTCTGATACCATGTTGAATTTTCTATTTTCATATATGATAATTATTTCCTTATGATTAATGTCATAGAATAATTACACATTGAAAACCTCAACTGTAAGTAGATATTGTATGAGATGATACAAGATATAAGATTACAATTGAGGGCCCGATATATATAATTGGGAGGTAGTGCCTTTTCATTTAATGGACATGTATTTTCCATTGTTGTCTTTTCATTAATTAATTTATTATTAATTATTAATTATTGATTATTTATATATTTAAATAAATGATCATCCTTTATACAGTATATTTTATATATATATATATATATATATATATTGATGATTATATTTCCTCACATGCACGTCTAATTAATTTAGATCACTCTATCATGGAAAGGCAATGTGAAATCATCTAGCACCTCGAGTCTTTTTCACTCCTTATCAAATCATCATGACTAAGGAGAAAGACTACGCCTGGGCCATTCACCACTAGCAAAGCCTCATGAGTGAATGTATCATTCTCCCTTGGTCAAATTGGCATGACCAATCTAGTAGAATGTCCGCTTGATGTTGCTAACTGGAGAACCCTCAACATCCTAGGACATTCACCACTAGCATAGCTCCGTGAGTGAATGTGTCATCCTCCCTTGGTCAAATCATCATGACCAATCTTGGAGAATGTTTACCCGATGTTGAAACATTAACAATTGGTAATTAATTTGGAGTTTTAATCTAGAAAGTATTTGTACATTGTGATAAATGTTGTTTATTTGAAGGTTCTTTCTAAACATGGATTAGAAACTACTTTCTTGACCTTAACGATGTTCCTTTAGATGTGATATTTAAAAAAATGCAAAGGAACCTAGTGTCAACATTTGAGAAGTATTTGAAGCATGTCCTTTGTAGATGGTGTGTCCACCTATGGATAATGTAGATTGTGCCGATATAAAAATTGTGAAAACAAGGCCATACAATCCTGGAAAATGTCAAATTAGGAGTGCATCTTCTAAAATGAAGTTGAGCAAAATATATGAGAAAACATTTTATGAAAGTGCATTCTATGAAAAAATGGACACTATATTTTGCTATAATTCTTTTGTATTTCACAAAGTCCATTTCAGTCAATGATTGATGGTAATAAGAAGGTGCATCTCATATAACAAAAGGTGTGTATATATATTTCAATATGGAAGAAAGGGATTGATAAGGGAGGGAAAAAATATTTGCATCCCAAGATAATTTATTGGGAAACTTTATATAAAACTTTGGACACTCCCTTTCAAAGCATTGAGCACTCAACCACAAATATATGGTCATCCATAGTGTAGGAAATAAGGATCAATGCTCCTATAAAGTCCTCACATGAAGTTATGGAATTGTACTTGAGGGAAAATGTTCCCACAATTGATGATTTTCACATTGGACCTCTATGTAACAAGCCTAGAGATCCATTCTCTACAAAGGATGATGTTGTAGAGGAACAAATGCTCATAGTGAAATCACCAAATCAAGATTATATGATTAGGTTGGGTAGGGAAAAGTGAAGTGATTACTAGGATCCAAACACTACTATTGAGTCTTACAAAGTAGAGGTTCCATGGTGGTTCAACCAAATGGAACATCAAAGGTTAAGAAAGAGCCATCTAAAAATTGTTTAAATAAAAAAAACAATGGGTTGTTGGTTTGAAAAAAAATATGTTCATTGATGTTAATAGCATCATTTGGGCATGGTCACCAAGGGCCAAATGGATAGGAGAGAAAATAAAATAACCAAGAAGGGCCTTTTTCCAAATGAAAATTAGCTCAATTATATTAGGGACATAATTTGTTTACATCGCAGTGCACTGCAAAAAGTCATTACAAAAGTACAGAACAGATCTTCTCCCAAGCTAGAGGAAAAAAATCACAAAAATTTTCTAGCACTAATGGAAGCAGTCATAACTAGACAGTTACAAGTCTCTGAAAGACAAGAAATCAAAATGCAAAAAAGACACTTATAAAAAAAAAAAATCAAGTGTCAGAAGCCTCCAAAAGCTGATATACTAATGAATTTTATAAATCTTCTTGGGGCCTTCAATCCCCTTATACCATCAGACAAAGGAAATATGCCCTTATTACTCCCCAAGAGCCTTCTTGGAGATGACATAAGCTTCTGAATTAAAATTCCTGTAGACATGATGAAAACTTATACTCTGGAAGCGATTAATAAGGACTTGGATTATGTTTTTCCAGCCTTCAATCGCACTTACCTGGAGTCTACCCTTATTCGATAGCTAGTCAATAATCACTCTGGAGTCTCCCATAACCCAAAGACTGTGGATAGACCCAAAATCATCAATCACAAGGGAATCCCAGGCAACTAAGATCTTTTCTCTTGTGTTTGATCCGCTACCACAATTGTACAATCACCTGATGACTGTGGTGTCTTGTGATTTTATAATACCACCCACCCCGCATGTAGCTCCCTTGAGATGAGATGCCTCATCAAACCATGCAAACATATCACCAATCTGATGTGGAAAGAAGATAGATTTAGGGGGTCTATCCTTCACAGGACCAGAATGCTTGTTTTGTAGAGCATAAGATTTAATAAAAACCACTTGGATCAATGGATTGTGGTCTTTGAACAAAGCTCTATTCTGCTCCATCCATATAAACCAACATAGGTGAGAAGCCAATTGGATTAAAGTCGATTTATCCTCATAACAATTCTTGAAACACTCAGACATAATGTTTCCCTTCGAGGAGTTCTTGTGGTTCATATTTTTCATCATAAGATCCCATACTGAAACTGAAAAATGGACAAAAAATGAATAAGTGTGATATAGTTTCAATACTGTTCTTACACAAGGAGCATCGGTTGGGGCCTTCCCATCCTCTCAGCTGTAGTGAATCCCAAGTCTAGATCGTGCCTTCCACAACAAGACAAATAAATAACTTGACCTTGAGTTGGATTTTCCAGTGCCATACGGATAGCTTCCACCTGTCAATCTTTTTCAGCTTTTTTGTAGTAACAATGCCGCGATAAATGTTTTTAACCATTGGAACTCGAAAATTATCACCCACAGTCCACATCAGCATATCATCTTTGTCCTGTAGAATAATCCCAAAGTCAATGAGAGCCTTTCTGTATTGGTCCCACTCGATTGTCAGGTCGCCTGAGAGATTCAAATCACTTATTTTTAACTAATAATTACAAAGGAGTTGACTATCTGAGGGGTTCCTGGCCTGAGAAAGAGTATGAATATGTTTTTGATTAAGCACAGTCACCAAAGGTTGGGATAAAGAAGAAAGATCTTCCAAACCAAGAATTTTGTCATTACCAAGAGAGATAAGTTGACCCGAACCCGGATCCCAACTTAACTAATGAAGAATCAACTGCACCGAAGCTAATAACCTACTCCAAATCTTAGATGATTCCCTCTGAGTGAAAGAGGAAGACCTTAACCAATTTGTAACTGTCTTATGGTTAAATATTTATCCTTAATGACTCTGTGCCAAATACCTCCACAGTTTATCACCCTCCAAAGAGTGTGTGCCGCCAGAGATTTACTGAAATCAAAAATATTGCGGAAACCCCAACCTTCATATTCCTTTGGGACTACCAACTTCTACCACTTACAGATATGTATAGGGGTTGATTCCATGTTTCTTCGCCAAAGAAAATTGTAAATTAATTTTCTGATGGAGTTTAAAACAAACCTTAGAACAGTTGCTAGGGTCATCCAGTAAACAGATGGAGATTCTAGCATGACTTTTAATAGGGTGTACCTTCCCCCCAAGGATAACCAGTGATAGCACCAATTGTCTATCTTCTTCTCCAGTTTCTTTAGAAGACAACACAAGTTGTTAGCACGATGCAACCCAGTTTTAAGAAAATTACCAAGGTATTTAAAGCCATCATCTAGATCCTTGAAGGTATAAGGGAACAATTCTTTGTATGGCCCTAGATCCTGTTCCAAAATCCCTTCTTATAACATAGTTGATTTAGATTCATTAATCAACAAACATGATGTCGAGAAGAATGTTTTTAGCACTTTATCAATCTCCCACCACTCCTGAAACGTGGCATTTGACATAATGATCACATCGTCAATAAATAAAACATGAATAATTTTGATGGATCTGGATACTTTAACTCTGGATAATTTCCCTTCCTTTTGGTTGTCTTTCAATAATAGACTTAGACCCTCCATCACTAAAATGAAGAGTAATGGGGATAAAGGGAAGCCCTATCTTAGTCCCCGACCAGTCTTAAATAAATACGACGACTCCCCATTTATTAACACAGAGAACGAAGTTGACATCACATAGCTCATTATCCATTTCATCATATTAAGGCCCAAGCCAATCTAAATAAGAATCATTCTTAGAATATCCCAACTAATGCAATCATAGGCTTTCTTCAAGTCTAGCTTTAAAACTAGAGATTTGGATATTTTCTTTTTTATACTATGGAGACACTCATGAACAGTGCTTGTGGCATCCTGAATCCTTCTGCATTGTAGGAAGTCTAATTGTTCTTATGAAAGCAATCTGGATAGAATCAGTTTGATCCAATTGGCTATAATCTTTGAAATTATTTTATAGCATAAATTGCACAGCGATATAGGCCTAAAGTATCCAAAAAATTGAGGCTTATTCACTTTAGGTATCAGGGCATTAAAATTCGCATTTAATCCTCCTGAAATGTTACCACTTAATATTGCTTCTTCGGCCATATCTAGAAGGTCCCTCCCAACTAGATTGAAAAAATGACTAAAAATCTCTATTGTCCAATCATTGGGCCCCGGGCTCTTATCAGTTTTGAAATTTGTAATTACCTTCTTTAACTCATCCAATCCAATCGACGAATAAAGAGATTCTACCTCAGCTTCCGAAAACATATTTGAAAACAAAGAAGCAACCCTGACTTGTTCCAGTGACAAAGGAGAGTCTTGTGCTTTGTATAGATCTTTGAAATGGTTGACTGCCTTCATTTTATTATTCTCCTAACCAATAATAAGATGCCTCAAACCAGCCGTAATTTCCCATATATG
>CBVK0100025312.1:0-21240 GCA_900067695.1 Picea abies
TCATTGTTGATGAGTGGTTGACACATGATTGGTATATACTTGGTACATGGTTGGATGCACTTGTTTATGGTACAGGTTGATTACAGGTTGTTTGACACAGGTTGGTGCATGGTTGATGCTCTTGTTTATGGTACAGATTGATATATGTTGAGGATTTTTTCCTCATCTCAGTTGGTGCTGAGAATTCAAGATGAGTCTTGCATGTAGAGCTGGTACTCTTGTAGAGTTTTACTGTATTCAGTTGTTGTTGATAAACCCCAAGGATTGTAGTCCGTAATAAAAAGAAAATTATACATACATCTTGTGTTCTTTGTGTTCATTGTGGTGATGACTTGTTGATGATATATTGCTGATATATGTTGTTGATATGTGCTCACATATAACTAGTTATAAATGACAACAATGGCTAATGAATAAATGTTGAATGCTAATTGATGAACTTTTGTGCAAGAGGGAAGTTTTGGGAAAAAGAGCCCCACACTCATTCACCCCCCCTATAAGTGTGGTAGGTGTGTCCAACAGTTTTTGTCTTGGCATAAATTTTCATCGCTATTGCCACACTTTTGCATCACAACTTTCCACAAATTCTTTTACACTGCCACGGTTTTTCGTCGCAAATTTCCACACTTTTGCATCGCACATACGACATCTGCATCATAAGTTTTTTTCTTGGCATAAATGTTCATCGATATTGCCACGCTTTTGTGTCGCAATTTTCCAAAATTGTTTTTACATTGCCGTGGTTTTTCATCGTAATTGCAACGAAGTTTCAAACCAATTTCAACGATGCATAGGGTTAACCCATATTGATGGTGATGACACATGGAGAGATAATTTCGTCATTTTTTCCATGAACACCTGGTTCGTGGATATAGTGACGAAAAAAAAGCAATGAAAAAAATTCTTTGCTTTCGTGGAAATTGTGACGGATAAGTGTGGCAATAGCATCGAAAAAACATCACAAATTTGGTCGTATGTACTAGTAAATCATTCAGCCATAACACCTCAACATCATCATATATAACCCATAATGTGAATGAAATTACCATGTACCATACCTGGATCACTTGCAAGCAAGTGTCCTCAAAGAATAAGTTAATAATAGTATGCTCAGTAGAGCGGTATGTTACATACACCCCTCTTGTTTTAAACTTCATCACGAAGTTTGTACAATATATGTAAAAGCAAGTAAATAAATGTATCTGATATAGATCTATATGTCTAATCTATCAAACAAGTAAATAAATTGTTGACGCATCTCATATGCATCCTCCCAGGTAGTCGAGTGTGAACTATAAATGTCCCACTGGACCTTGACTTGATCGATTGTTCAACGTTGTAGTTGTCGAATGCGATAGTCCAGAATGCATATTGGATCTTCCATGAGAGCACCCTCATCCAACACCTGCAAGGAACTCATGTCAATAACATGTGAAGGGTCACTAATATAATGTCTCAAAGAAGATACATGGAAAAAATCGTGCATACACCTCAAAGAATCATGCAAGGCTAGTCGATAAGCCACGGGTTCTTTCTTTTCCACTACTTCGAAGGGTCCCATGAACCTAGGAGAGAGTTTAGCACCCTTTCCAAACTTGATCGAATCTTCTATGGTTTTACCTGCAAGAAGACTCTGTCTCCAACTTCATAATTGCGGTCAACGCTATGTGCATCAACATAACACTTCTATCGATCTTGCACTTGTTTAATCCTCTATCTGATCGATTGCATCTGCTCTTCCATTTCTTGAATCACTTCTAGTTCTACCAGTACCCTGTCCTCAAGTTGATCCCAACTTAACGACATCCGACACATTCTCCCATAAAGAAACTTAAATGGTTCCATCTTAATATTACTTTGATAGTTGTTTTTGTATGCAAATTATACTAGTGTTAAGAATTATTCCCAACGTTTATGTTGGTCCATTACATACATACGCAACATATCCTCCAAAATATAGTTTTTCCTTTCTATTTTCTCATCTATCTATGGATGATAAGTTGTGCTATAGTTTAGTTGTGTTCCCAAAGCCTCTTGGAAACTAGTCCAAAACCATCCTATAAACATCGATCCTCAATCGGATATGATTATTTTTGGCATCCCATGTAATCTTACAATCTCACTGACAAATACTCTAGCTATGTCAAGTTCCTAATACATTGTACGCACTAGAATAAAGTGTGCACTTTTCCTCAGAGTGTCTTCTTGCCATCAGTTGAAATCCAACAATAAAGTTCATCGAAATGACTTCCCATTTCAATTCAAGAATAGCCTATAGATGTAAAAATCCTGTTGGATGTCTATGTTCAGCCTTAACTTGCTGACATTCTAGACATATTTCCACATAACTAACTATGTCTTTGTTCATTCCCTTCCATAAGAATAAAGGATTGATATATGCCTTTGATGACACATGCTCCCTCCACAACCCGCAGGTCAGAAGGTCCATGTCAACACAGGATCTTTTCCCTTATACAGGCCCGAAGAGATCTCGGCAACAACTCTTCTATTTCCCTTTCGAGAAACCTACACCCACAATCAACTTTGAGAAATCCCCTTTATACTTCGGGAAAATTGGACTTTCGCACCTTCGTGAATCCGGCGGTCGAGCATATTATCCCTCAATCTCCGAAACACGAAAACAGTCAACGCTGACCCTTCCTCTTTCTCTTTTGAACCTTTCCTTATCGCGATTTTGGTGGTCGCAGTGTCAAGCAACTTGTTTCTGCAATTCCCAAAATCTGATTATCCAAAATTCTGATACTCTCGCAAGGTTGACCTTTCAACGCCCCCTTACTCCATCGGGACTTCGGACTTCAAGATATCACGAATCCTAACGCAAAGAATTCGGAACTTCACTCCCCAAAACTCTGAAATGATCAACGGAGTTTGACTCCGTGTCAATAGTGTGCCACCTGTCCATTTTGCTGACTCTTGTGGCCCCACACAGTTCTTTTAGCCTTCGAGATTTCGTGTTTCATGATTTCGCGATTCCCGTTGCAAAGGTTACGAAACTTTGACCTACGAAATCCCGATATAGAATCCACATGTAAATCCAACGACCCTTGTGGCTTGGATCTATGGTCCTACTCCTCCTGAGCTTAGAACCCTTAGGGATACTCACGGTAACTCCCCTCCTCCTCCGTGAGATCTGACGACTCACGGGACTTCGCGAATTCTCTTTAGAGAATTTCGACCGTCCATCCTTTCCTCGAGAACTCGTCCTCCTGTGGTCCGACATCGCTATGCCTTCCTTCGACTCCTTCGAAGGTTCAAATCCTTTTTAACTTTCCCAACTCCGAGTCTTTCAAAAAACCCCTTTGCATGCACTCCTTGCGGCATACTTTGAAACAATTCTAAGTGTTGGAATAATTCGACTCTACGCACACCTGCAGCAGCAGTCTATAAATTCTTCGCTCAGGTTCGCAACCCTGAGGCTTCACTTGGCCTGCGCACTCCTTGCATGGCTTCTGAGCCCAACTAAACTTCTATGGAAATGAGAACAAAATATTTCTCTCCTAAGCTTTCAGAGACAACCCTCTGAACACCTTGTCGATGCACTCCTTGCAGACAATTCAACTGCACTCCTTACAGGAACTCTTGCTCAGATAGAGAAACAATTGAAACTCATCCCTCTCCTCTTTCCTCTCAAATTTCAAACATTCAACAAGAAATCATTCATACATAGCATAAAAGAAATTGCATGACAGAAAGAGTAAAACATTCATGAGCATAACATTCAAAGATGCATACACAGAGAATATATGAACACCATTAGTCTGAATCACAACTTTCTTATATTAATTCATAACTTCTGTACATGGAGTCTGCTACACATCTCTCTCTGCTTCTCCTCTATGCTCTTTCTAATAACAATCTACATGCTCTCATAATGTTACAATACACAATGAGGGTGTCTATATCCAGTTTCCCTCTTGTGCTCTAAAACTGTCTAATCTAGAATTAAATTCTATCTACTTGAATTAACTACCATAAATGCCTTCTACCTACTAAGGATGAGAGCAAATCGCTCAAGGTCTGTTTACATTATACAAGTGCGCCTCCACTTGATGTTTCATTAATGGTTCAAGATATTTCAAAATTTGTGTTGGGCGCTTTTCTAGCTGTCCGTTATCTCTGCGCTGGCTCGCTTGAGATGCTCCTGCATCATACTCCCTCGCTTGAAAATTTTCATGGGATCCTATCCATGAGCTCACGCATGGTTTGTCCATGCCTTTGTATCTCTGCTTCATTCTCCCAGCTGGCATCTTCAACTGGATGGCCCTTCCACTTGACCAGATGCTCAAAATATTTCTTTCGCCTGGTCTTCTTGCTCACTCTTTTGTGCAGTATGCACTCCATCTGCGGCTTATCTGCAACTGGCATCTGCTTTGTCCACTGGACCACTAGATGCTCATTTATTGTCCCTGCCTCTTCAAATTTATATGGGTACAAATCTGAGATATTGAATATCGGAGAAATTCCGATCCCATCGGGTAATTCAATCTCGTAAGCATTCGCCCCAAATTTCTTCAAGACCTTACATGGTCCAATTTTCTTCATCATCAGGTTATTATATGTTCCTCTCGGGAACCTTTCCTTCCTCAAATGTGCCAGAATCAAATCACCAACCTCAAATTGAAGTTGTCTCTTGTGCTAATCTACTCTGCACTTATATTCCTGGATTGAAGTTTGCAACCGCTCCTTCACCTAGTTGTGAAGTTCTTTCATCGCCTCTGAGAAATATTCTGCACTAGCGCTCCTAATCGCAGTCAATTATGAATATCTCAATTCAGAAATTCCCCTAAGTTGCATGTGATAAACAATCCGAAATGGACTTTTCCCTGTGCTTATGTCAACTGAGTCGTTATAAGCAAATTCTGCCTGTGGTAATATGGTGTCCCACTAGCTGTGGTGTTTTGTCACCAGGCTTCTCAGAAAGTCTCCCAAACTTTTTTTCACCACTTCTGTCTGTCCATCCATCTAAGGATGATAATCCAAACTAAATGACAAGTTAGTTCCCAGCTTCTTCCATAAGGTTTTCCAAAAGTGCCCTATGAACTTGGTGTCTCGATCCGAAACTATACTCCTTGGTAATCCATGAAGTCGAATGACTTCTTTGAAAAACAGTTTCGCAATGTGAGTTGTGTTACTGGTCTTTTGACATATGTGCCATCTTTGAAAATCTATCCACCACCACAAACATTGAGTCAAATCTTGATTGTGTTCTTGGCAACCCCAATATGAAATCCATGTTGATTGCATCCCACGATCTCTAAGGTATGGGTACTGGTTGATAAAACCCTGCATTTTGCTTCCTTCCCTTCGAATGCTGGCAAATTCTACATCTATCCACGAATCTCTTGATGTCTGCTCGCATTCTTGGCTAAAAGTATGACTCATTCAACTTTGCAAACATCTTTTCGTGACCAAAGTTCCCTGCCAATCCTCCAATGTGTTTCTCCTTTAGTAAATTCTCCCTCATGGAGCATTTCAGAATACACAGTTGATTACCTTTAAACAATAATCCTTCCTGGATCATGTACGATACCCACTAGCTTATATCCCTGAGAATTGGATTCTCAGCTACTTCAAACGCTTCCTTGAAATACTGATCATCTGCGTACATGTCCCTGAGATCATCAAGACCTAATGTTTTGACTTTGGACTCCTCCAACAGCAAACACTTCTTGCTCAAAGCATCAACAACTTTGTTAGCAGTACCCGGAATGTGTTTAATCACAAAAGTGAAATTCTGCATATACTCAACCCATTTGACATGTCTTTGATTCAACTTCTCTTGTTGATTCACGAACTGCAATGCTTGATTGTCACTATACAAGACAAACTCTTTCGGGATCAAGTAATGTCTCCATTTCTTCAATGCCTGAATAATAGCATAAAACTCCTTATCATAAGTGGAGTATTTCACTTTCGCTTCATTCAGCTTCTCACTGAAGGATGATATTAGCCTGTCTTCCTGACTCAAGACTGCCCCGATTGCAAATCCACTTGCATTGCATTTCACTTGAAATGTCTTTTGGAAATCCGACAACACCAGAACTGGTTGTTCCGTAATCTTCCTCTTTAACAGATTAAAACTTTTCTCAGCCTTTTCTATCCAGTTAAAATATGTGTGCCTTTTCTTCACTGTGTCCATCATTGGTGCACTAATTCCACTGAAATCCCTAATGAACTTTTGGTAGAAACTAGCCAATCTGTGAAAACTTCTCACCTCAAAAATATTCTTCGGTGATGGCCAATTCTTGATTACCTCCACCTTATCCCGATCCATCCTCAACTCATCTGTAGAAATAACAAAACCCAAGTAGATGAGCTCTGTCTTCATGAATGAGGATTTCTTCAGGTTTATCAACAGCTTCTTCTGCTGCAATCTCTGCATCATTGTAGCCAAATGCTTCAGATGCTCTGCCACTATTTTACTGAAAACCAGTATGTCATCTTAATACACAATGACAAATTTTCCGATGAACTCCCTTAGGACTTCGTTCATCAACCTCATGAAGGTACTCGGTGCATTTGTTAAGCCAAACAGCATAACAAACCATTCATACAACCCTTCATTGGTTTTGAATGTTGTCTTCCATTCGTCACCTTCTCTCATGTGGATTTGATGATAACCGCTTTTCAAATCAATCTTTGAAAAATACTTTGCTCCATTCAAGAAGTCCATCAGATCATCCATCCTTGGCAATGGAAATCTGTACCTGATGGTTATCTTGTTAATCACCCTCGAGTCAGTACACATCCTCCAACCTCCATCTTTCTTTGAACTGAGTACTATTGTAACAACACACAGACTCAAGCTTTCCTTGACCAACCCTTTGTCCAACAACTCCTGGACTTGCCTTTTAACCTCTTCATTCTCTTGCGGTGTCAATCTGTACGTGGCATTGTTTGGAAAATTGGCTCCTGGTATGAGATAAATATGATGGATAACACTTCTAATCGGTGGCAACAAACGAGGTAATTCGTCCACTACTATGTCAGCGAACTCTTCCAGTAGTTCTCGAACTTCTTCTGGTACATCATCCACCCTTGTGCTGGTCAAAACAATTCTAGGCTTTCTGACCACAATGAATTGCGATTCCTCCTTCTTCTTAACCTCTGTAAGAAGTTCCTTCCCACTCATGAGAAGTACAGTGTTGCTTACTTCCAATTTCACCTCCTTATCCTTGATTGGAAGCAACATGTGAGTCTTCCCATTCTTCTCTAGGGTGTATGTGTTCATTCTCCAATCATGAATCACATTCCTGTCATATTTCCACGGTCTACCAACAATAGATGAAAAACATCCATAGGAATGACATCACAGAGTATCTTATCATTATATCCTCTTATCTTGAATTCAACTAAACATTGTTTAGTGACAGTTACTTGATGTCCTTTTTGTAGCCACGAAACTCTGTATGGGCTTGGATGATCAATCATCTCTAGCTCTAGCTTTTCCACCATCTCTGTAGAAATGAGATTATTTGTGCTACCACTATCTACAATGACCTTGCATACCCTGTCCTTGGTTTTGCAAATAGTCCTAAAAAGTCTAGTTCTTTGGGCCGAACTCTCCACCTCCTTCTCTGATGTCAAAATAACTTTTCGCAACGTCATCGATCTTCCGCCTTCAACATATTCTACCTCAACATCTCGCCTCTATGCTTCGGCAATGTGAGCTTCTCCTCCTTCTTTCTTTTTATCTGGACACTCATAAGACTTGTTCCCATCCTTTCCAAATGTGAAGCATGTTATTACTCCACCTCTTCCTCTTCCTCTACCTCTAGTACGAGGAAAAGTATTACTGTCAGCATAATCTCCCCTCTGTTCAGCATATTGCCCTCGCTATGAGGTTCCACCTCTCTCAGTTCAAGTCTGAGCTTTCTTCCAATCCTCCTTAGGACTTTGATATTTATCCTGGGCAATTGATTTGCCTCTAGGATGACTTCTACCTCAGCCTCTTTGACCCTACTTTTGGCTCAGCTTCTCTTTCGCTTTCAAAGCCATCTAATAAGAATCTTCCACTGTTCAGATGGTTACCATGCTCATCTCATCCTGAATGTCATATCTCATGCCATTCATGTATCTGGCTACTTTTTCATCATCACTTTCCCGATGACCTTCCTTGATGTTCAGCTTATAGAATTCCTCAGTGTATTCTTTCACTGTCATCAGCTTCTGTCTTAGGTTATGCATTCTCCTTAATAGATTAATTTGATAATCCCTGGGGATGAATTTCTCCTTCATCTTCGCAATCATTCTATCCCAGCTTTTGATCTTCTGCTTGCCTTTGCAGTGTCTCACAGCTTGTAGTTCATCGCACCACAATGCTGCATGTCCCTTCAATCTTGTGATAGCATGCTTGACTTTTTTGTCTTCTTCGACATCTTCATAGTCAAAGTATGTGTCTAGAGCTCTAATCTAGTCTAGAATCTCCTCCGCATCCAAGTTTCCCTCATAAACTGGAATGTCCATCTTCGCTCTTGCACCCATTCTTGCAATAGCCCTGATCAAACGTTTGTTTGCTGCATCTTTGGCTGCAACTTCTTCTTCATGTTCAGCCTCAATCTCACTCTCGGAATCACTTAGATCCCCAGCACTGACTGTGCGTCTTTGGGTGGTCTCCATGTCTTCGAGTCTAGCTCGTAGATCACGCATTTCTTTCTCCATGTCTAGATCAGTCATCTTTCTACCTCTTCTTCTCAGCATTTCCCTCTCCTCTGGTGGATCGGGTGTTTGTCTGTCCCTTCTCCTTGGCGGCATGGTGAATTCTCCTTTTCCTTGCTACAGAAAGCAAAGAACCTTTTTGTGCTCTGATACCAAAAATGATGACGCACGCTCCCTCCACAACCCGCAGGTCGTAAGGTCCATGTCAACACAGGATCTTTTCCCTTATACTGGCTTGAAGAGCTCTCAGCAATAGATATTCTATTTCCCCTTCGGGAAACCTGCATCCACAATCAACTTTGAGAAATCCCCTTTATACTTCAGGAAAATTGTACTTTCGTGCCTTCATGAATTCGGTGGTCGAGCATATTATCCCTCAATCTCTAAAACCCAAAAACAGTCAATGTTGACCCCTCCTCTCTCTCTTTCAAACTTTTCCTTATTGCGATTTCGGTGGTCGCAGTGTCAAGCAACTTGTTTCCGTGATTCCCAAAATCTGATTATCCGAAACTCCAATACTCTCAAGGGTTGACCTTTTAATGCCCCCTTACTCCATTGAGACTTTGGACTTCACGATATTGTGAATCCTAATGCAAAGAATTCAAAACTTCACTCCCCGAAACTCTAAAATGATCAACACAGTTTGACTCTGTGTCAATAGTGCGCCACATGTCTGTTTTGCTGACTCTTGTGGCCCCACACCATTCTTTTAGCCTTCAAGATTTCGTGTTTCTTGATTTCACGATTCCCATTGCAAAGGTTATGAAACTTTGACCTACAAAATCCCGATATACGAAATCCCGATAAGCCGAACTAAACGACAAGTTAGTTCCCAGCTTCTTTCATAAGGTCCTCCAAAAGTGCCCTATGAACTTGGTGTCTCAATCCAAAACTATACTCCTTGGTAAGCCATGAAGTCGAATGACTTCTTTGAAAAATAAGTTCGCAATGTGAGTTGCGTCACTGGTCTTCTAACATGGAATGAAGTGTGCCATCTTGGAAAATCTATCCACCACCACAAAGATTGAGTCAAATCCTCTTTGTGTTATTGGCAACCCCAATATGAAATCCATGTTGATTGCATCCCATGGTCTCTCAGGTATGGGTAATGGTTGATAAAACCCTGCATTCTACTTCCTTCCCTTCGAATGCTGGCAAATTTTGCATCTATCCACGAATCTCTTAACGTCTGCTCGCATTCCCAGCCAAAAGTATGACTCATTCAAATTTGCAAATGTCTTGTCATGACCAAAGTGCCCTGCCAATCCTCCACTGTGTTACTCCTTCAGCAAATTCTCCCTCACGGAGCATTTCGGAATACACAGTTGATTACCTTTAAACAGTAATCCTTCCTGGATCATGTACTCTACCCACTGGCTTCTTTCCCTGAGAATTGGATTCTCAACTACTTTATATGCTTCCTTGAAATCTTGATCATCTGTGTACATGTCCCTGAGATCATCAAAACATAATTTTTTGACTTTGAAATCCTGCAACAGCAAACACTTTCTGCTCAAAGCATCAACAACTTTGTTAGCAGTACCCGAAATGTGTTTAATCACAAAAGTGAAATTCTGCATATACTCAACCCATTTGACATGTCTCTGATTCAACTTCTCCTGTTGAGTCACGAACTGCAATGCATGATTGTCATTATAAAAGACAAACTCTTTCGGGATCAAGTAATGTCTCCATTTCTTCAATGCCTAAATAATAGCATAAAACTCCTTATCATAAATGGAGTATTTCACTTTCACTTCATTCAGCTTCTCGCTGAAGTATGCTATCGGCCTATCTTCCTGACTCAAGACTGCCCCAATTGCAAATCCACTTGCATCGCATTTCACTTGAAATGTCTTTTGGAAATATGGCAACACCAGAACTGGTTGTTCCATAATCTTCCTCTTCAACAGATTAAAACTTTTCTTAGCCTCTTATGTCCAGTGAAAATATTTGTGTCTTTTCTTCACTGTGTCCATCATTGGTGCACTAATTCCACTAAAATTCCTAATGAAATTTCGGTAGAAACTAGCCAATCCGTGAAAACTTCTCACCTCAAAAATATTCTTCGGTGATGGCCAATTCTTGATTACCTCCACCTTATTCGGATCCATCCTCAACTCATCTGTAGAAATAACAAACCCCAAGTAGATGAGCTCTATCTTCATGAATGACTATTTCTTCAGGTTTATCAACAGCTTCTCTTGCTGCAATCTCTGCATCATTGTAGCCAAATGTTTCAGATGCTCTGCCACTGTTTTACCGAAAACCAGTATGTCATCTAAATACACAATGACAAATTTTTTGATGAACTCCCTCAGGACTTCATTCATCAACCTCATGAAGGTACTTGGCGCATTTTTTAATCCAAATGGCATAACAAGCCATTCATACAACCCTTCATTGGTTTTGAATGTTGTCTTCCATTCGTCACCTTTTCTCATGCAGATTTGATGATAACCGTTTTTCAAATCAATCTTTCAAAAATAATTTGCTCCACTCAAGCAATCCATCAGATCATCCATCCTTGGCAATGGAAATATGTACTTGATGGTTATCTTGTTAATTTCCCTCGAGTCAGTACACATCCTCCAGCCTTCGTCTTTCTTCGGACTGAGTGTTGTTGGAACAACACACAGACTCAAGCTTTCTCTGACCAACCCTTTGTCCAACAACTCCTAGACTTGCCTTTTAACCTCTTCATTCTCTTGTGGCGTCAATCTATACACGGCTTTGTTTGGAAAACTGGCTCCTAGTATGAGATCAATATGATGGCTCACACTTCTAATTGGTGGCAACGAACAAGGTAATTCGTCCACTACTATGTCAGCGAACTCTTCCAGTAGTTCCCGAACTTCTTCTGGTACATCATCCACCCTTGTGCTGGTCAAAACAATTCTAGGCTTTCTAACCACAATGAATTGTGGTTCCTCCTTCTTCTTAACCTCGGTAAGAAGTTCCTTCCCACTCATGAGAAGTACAGTGTTGCTTACTTCTCGTTTCACCTCCTTATCCTTGATTGGAAGCAACATGTGAGTCCTCCCATTCTTCTCTAGGGTGTATGTGTTCATTCTCCCATCATGAATCACATTCCTTTCATATTGCCACGGTCTACCTAGCAATAGATGAAAAACATCCATAGGAATGACATCACAGAGTATCTTATCATTATATCCTCCTATCTTGAATTCAACTAAACATTGTTTAGTGACAGTTACCTGATGTCCTTTTTGTAGCCATGAAACTCTGTATGGGCTTGGATGATCAATTGTCTCCAGCTCCAGCTTTTCCACCATCTCTGTAGAAACGAGATTATCTATGCTACCACTATCCACAATGACATTGCATACCCTGTCCTTGGTTTTGCAAGAAGTCCTGAAAAGTCTAGTTCTTTGGGCTGAACTCTCCACCTCCTTCTCTGGTGTCAAAAGAACTTTTCGCATCATCAGCGATCTTCCGCCTTTAGCATCTTCTGCCTCAACATATCACCTCTGTGCTTTGGAGATGTGAGATTCTCCTCCTTCTTTCTTTTTATCTAGACACTCATAAGACTTGTGCCCATTCTTTCCACATGTGAAGCATGTTATTACTCCACCTCCTCCTCTTCCTCTACCTCTAGTACAAGGAAAAGTATTACTATCAATAGAATCTCCCCTCTATTCAGCATATTTCTCTTGCTGTGAGGTTCCACCTCTCTCAGTTCGAGTCTGAGGTTTCTTCCAGTCCTCCTTGGGCTTCTGATATTTATCCTAGGCAACTGATTTGCCTCTGGGCTGACTTTTACCTCAGCCTCTTTGACCCTGCTTTCAGCTTAGCTTCTCTTCTGCTTTCATATCCATCTGATAAGCATCTTCCACCGTTCGTATGGTTACCATGCTCATCTTATCCTGAATTTCATATCTCATGCCATTCATGTATCTGGCTACTTTTTCATCATCGCTTTCCTGATGACCTTCCCTGATGTTCATCTTATAGAATTCCTCAATGTATTCTTTCACTGTCATCAGCTTCTGTCTCAGGTTATGCATTCTCCTGAACAGAGTAATTTGATAATCCTTGGGGATGAATTTCTCCTTCATCTTCGTGATCATTCTATCCTAGCTTTTGATCTTCTACTTGTCTTTGCAACGTCTGTTAGCTTATAGTTCATCCCAAGACAATGCTGCATGTCCCTTCAATCTTGTGAAAGCATGCTTGAATTTTTTGTCTTCTTCGACATCTTCATAGTCAAAGTATGTGTCTAGAGCTCTAATCCAGTCTAGAAGCTCCTCTGCATCCAAGTTTCCCTCATAAATTGGAATGTCCATCTTCGCTCTTGCACCCATTCTTGCAATAGCCCTGATCAAACGTTCGTTTGCTGCATATTCAGCTGCAACTTCTTCTTCATGTTCAGCCTCAATCTTACTCTCGGAATCACTTATATCCATAGCACTGACTGTGCATCTTTGGGCGGTCTTCATGTCTTCGAGTCTAGCTCATAGATCGCGCATTTCTTTCCCCATGGCTGGATCAGTCATCTGCCTACCTCTTCTTCTCGGCATTTCCCTCTCCTCTATTGGATCGGTTGTTTGTCTGTCCCTTCTCCTTGGCAGCATGGTGAATTCTCCTTTTCCTTGCTATAGAAAGCAAAGAACCTTTATGTGCTCTGATACCAAAAATGATGATGCACGCTCCCTCCACAACCCATAGGTTGGAAGGTCCACATCAACACAGGATCTTTTCCCTTATATTGGCCCAAAGAGCTCTCGCCAAAAACTCTTCTATTTCCCTTTCGAGAAACCTGCACCCACAATCAACTTTGAGAAATCCCCTTTATACTTCGGGAAAATCAAACTTTCACGCCTTCGCGAATTCTACGGTCGAGCGTATTATCCCTCAATCTCCGAAACTTGAAAATAGTCAATGCTGACCCTTCCTCTTTCTCTTTCAGACTTTTCCTTATCGCGATTTCGGCAGTCGTGGTGTCAAGCAACTTGTTTCCGTGATTCCCAAAATCTGATTATCCAAAATTCTGATACTGTCACAAGGTTGACCTTTCAACGCCCCCTTAGTCCATCGGGACTTTGAACTTCGCGATATCATGAATCCTAATGCAAAGAATTCAGAACTTCACTCCCCAAAATTCTGAAATGATCAACAGAGTTTGACTCCATGTCAATAGTGTGCCACTTGTTCGTTTTGCTGACTCTTGTGGCCCCACACCGTTCTTTTAGCCTTCGGGATTTCGCCTTTCATGATTTTGAGACTCCCGTTGCAAAGGTTACGGAACTTCGACAAATGAAATCTTGATATAGAATCCATGTGTAAATCCAACAGCCCTTGTGGCTTGGATCTATGGTCCTACTCCTCCTGAGCTTAGAACCCTTAGGGATACTCACGGTAACTCCCCTCCTCCTTCGTGAGATCTGAAAACTCACACGACTTCGCGAATTCTCTTTAGAGAATTCTGACCATCCGTCCTTTCCTCAAGAACTCGTCCTCTTGTGGTCTGGCGGTTCTATGCCTTCCTTCAACACCTTCAAAGGTTCAAATCCTTCTGAACTTTCCCAACTCCGAGTCTTTCAGAAGAACCCTTTGCATGCACTCCTTGCGGTAGACTTTTAAACACTTACAAGTGTTGGAATCCTTCGACTCTGCGCACGCTTGCAGCAGCAGTGTCTAAATTCTTCACTCAGGTTTGCAACCCTGAGGCTTCACTCAGCCTGCGCACTCCTTGCATGGCTCCTATGCCCAAATACACTTCTGTGGAAATGAGAACAAAAGCTTTCTCTCCTGAGCTTTTAGAGACAACCCTCTAAACACCTTCTCGACGCACTCCTTGCGGACAATTCAACTGCACTCCTTGTAGGAACTCTTGCTTAGACAGAGAAACAATTGAAACTCATCCCTCTCCTCTTTCCTATCAGATTTCAAACATTCAATAAGAAATCATTCATACATAGCATAAAATCAATTGCATGACAGAAAGAGTAAAACATTCATGAGAATAACATTCAAAGATGCATACACAGAGAATATATGAACACCATGAGTCTGAATCACATCTTTCTTGTATTAATTCAGAACTTCTGTACATGGAGTCTGCTACATATCTCTCTCTGCTTCTCCTCTATGCTCTTTCTGATAACAATCTACATGCTCTCATAATGTTACAATACACAATGAGGGTGTCTATATCTCGTTTCCCTCTTGCGCTCTAAAACTGTCTAATCTAGAATTAAATTCTATCTACTTGCATTAACTACCGTAAATGCCTTCTACCTACTAAGGATGAGAGAAAATCGCTCAAGGTCCATTTACATTATACAAGTGCACCTCCACTTGATGTTTCATTAATGTTCAAGATATTTCAAAATTTTTGCTGGGCACTTTTCCAGCTATCTGTTGTCTCTGCGCTAGCTTGCTTGAGATGCTCTTGCATCATACTCCCTCGCTTGAAAATTTTCATGGGATCCTGTCCATGAGCTCACACAAGGTCTATCCATGCCTCTGTATCTCTACTTCATTATCCCAGCTGGCATCTTCAACTGGATGGCCCTTCCACTTGACCAGATGCTCAAAATATTGCTTTCACCTGGTCTTCTTGATCACTCTTTTGTCCAGTATGTGCTCCATCTGCGGCTTATCTACAACTGGCATCTGCTTTGTCCACTAGACCACTAGCTGCTCATTTCCTATCCCTGTCTCTTCAGCTTTATATGGGTACAAATCTGAGATATTGAATATCAGAGAAATTTCGATCCCATCGAGTAATTCAATCTCGTAAGCATTTGCCCCAAATTTCTTCAAGACCTTACATGGTCTGATTTTCTTCATCTTCCGCTTATTATATGTTCCTCTCGGGAACCTTTCCTTCCTCAAATGTTCCAGAATCAAATCACCAACCTCAAATTGAAGTTGTCTCTTGTGTTGATCTGCTCTGCGCTTATATTCTTGTCTTGAACTCTGCAACCGCTCCTTCACCTGGCTGTGAAGTTCTTTCATCGCCTCTGCAAAATCTTCTACACTAGCACTCCTAATCGCAGTCTATTCTGAATCTCTCAATTCAAAAATTCCCCTCAGTTGCATGCCATAAATAATGTGAAATGGACTTTGCCCTATGCTTCTGTTAACTGAGTCGTTATAAGCAAATTCTGCCTGTGGTAATATGTTCTCTGACTGGCTGTGGTGTTCTGTCACCAGGCTTCTTAGCAAGTCTCTCAGACTTATGTTCACCACTTCTGTCTGTCCATCCATATGAGGATGATAAGTTGAACTAAACGACAAGTTAGTTCCCAACTTCTTCCATAAGTTCCTCCAAAAGTGCCCTATGAACTTGGTGTCTCGATCCGAAACTATACTCCTTGGTAAGCCATGAAGTCGAATGACTTCCTTGAAAAACAGGTTCGCAATGTGAGTTGCATCACTGGTCTCCTGACATAGAATGAAGTGTGCCATATTGGAAAATCTATCCACCACCACAAAGATTGAGTCAAATCCTCTTTGTGTTCTTGGTAACCCCAATATGAAATCCATGCTGATTGCATCCCACGGTCTCTCAGGTATGGGTAATGGTTGATAAAACCCTGCATTCTGCTTCCTTCCCTTCGAATGTTGGAAAATTATGCATCTATCCATGAATCTCTTGACGTCTGCTCACATTCCCAGCCAAAATTATGACTCATTCAACTTTGCAAACGTTTTTTCGTGACCAAAGTTCCCTGCCAATCCTCCACTGTGTTTCTCCTTCACCAAATTCTCCCTCATGGAGCATTTCGGAATACATAGTTGATTACCTTTAAACAATAATCCTTCCTAGATCATGTACTCTACCCAATGGAATATATCCCTAAGAATTGGATTCTTAGCTGCTTCATACTCTTCCTTGAAATCCTGATCATCTGCATACATGTCCTTGAGATCATCAAAACCCAATGTTTTTACTTTGAACTCCTGCAACAACAAACACTTCCTTCTCAAAGCATCAGCAACTTTGTTAGAAATACTTGAAATTTGTTTAATCATAAAAGTCAAATTCTGCATATACTCAACCCATTTGACATGTCTCTGATTTAACTTCTCCTGTTGAGTCACGAAATGCAATGCATGATTGTCACTATACAAGACAAACTCTTTCGGGATCAAGTAATATCTCCATTTCTTCAATGCTTGAATAATATCATAAAACTCCTTGTCATAAGTGGAGTATTTCACTTTCACTTCATTCATCTTCTCGCTGAATTATGCTATCGATCTGTCTTCCTGACTCAAGACTACCCCGATTGCAAATCCACTTGCATCGCATTTCACTTGAAATGTCTTTTGGAAATCCGACAACACCATAACTGGTTGTTCCGTAATCTACCTCTTCAACAGATTAAAACTTTTCTCAGCCTCTTCTGTCCAGTGAAAATATTTGTGTCTTTTCTTCACTGTGTCCATCATTGGTGCACTAATTCCACTAAAATCCCTAATGAACTTTTGGTAGAAACTAACCAATCCGTGAAAACTTCTCAACTTGAAAATATTCTTCGGTGATGGCCAATTCTTGATTACCTCCACCTTATCCGGATCCATCCTCAACTCATTCGCAGAAATAACAAACCCCAAGTAGATGAGCGCTATCTTCATGAATGAGGATTTCTTTAAGTTTATCAACAAATTCTCTTGCTGTAATCTCTGCATCATTGTAGCCAAATGCTTCAGATGCTCTGCCACTATTTCACTGAAAACCAATATGTCATCTAAATACACAATGACAAATTTTTTGATGAACTCCCTCAAGACTTCATTCATCAACCTCATGAAGGTACTCAGCGCATTTGTTAAGCCAAATGGCATAACAAGCCATTCATACAACCCTTCATTGGTTTTGAATGCTCTCTTCCATTCGTCACCTTCTCTCATGCGGATTTGATGATAACCTCTTTTCAAATCAATCTTTGAAAAATACTTTGCTTCACTCTAGCAGTCCATTAGATCATCCATCCTTGGCAATGGAAATCTGTACCTGATGGTTATCTTTTTAATCACCCTTGAGTCAGTACACATCCTCCAGCCTCTGTCTTTCTTCAGACTGAGTACTGTTCGAACAACACATGGACTCAAGCTTTCCCTGACCAACCCTTTGTCCAACAACTCCTGGACTTGCCTTTTAACCTCTTCATTCTCTTGCGGTGTCAATCTGTATGTGGCTTTGTTTGGAAAACCGTCTCCTGGTATGAGATCAATATGATGGCTCACACTTCTAATCGGTGGCAACGAACGAGGTAATTCGTCCACTACTATGTCAGCAAACTCTTCCAATAGTTCCTGAACTTCTTCTGGTTATCATCCACCCTTGTGCTGGTCAAAACAATTCTAGGCTTTCTGACCACAATGAATTGTGGTTCCTCCTTCTTCTTAACCTCTGTAAGAAGTTCCTTCCCACTCATGAGAAGTACAGTGTTTCTTACTTCTGGTTTCACCTCCTTATCTTTGATTGGAAGCAACATGTGAGTCCTCTCATTATTCTCTAGGGTGTATGTGTTCATTCTCCCATCATGAATCGCATTCCTTTCATATTGCCATGGTCTACCCAGAAATAGATGAAAAACATCCATAGGAATGACATCACAGATTATCTTATCATTATATCCTCCTATCTTGAATTCAACTAAACATTGTTAAGTGACAGTTACCTGATGCCCTTTTTGTAGCCACGAAACTCTGTATGGGCTTGGATGATCAATCATCTCCAGCTCCGGCTTTCCCACCATCTCTGTAGAAATGAGATTATTTATGCTACCACTATCCACAATGACTTTGCATACCCTGTCCTTGGTTTTGCAAGCAGTCCTGAAAAGTCTGGTTCTTTGGGTCGAACTCTCCACCTCCTTCTCTGGTGTCAAAATAAATTTTTGCATCATCAACGATCTTCCGCCTTCAACATATTCTACCTCAACATCTCGCCGCTATGCTTCGGAAATGTGAGCTTCTCCTCCTTCTTTCTTTTTATCTGGACACTCATAAGACTTGTGCCCATTCTTTCCACATGTGAAGCATGTTATCACTCCACCTCTTCCTCTTCCTCTACCTCTAGTATGAGGAAAAGTATTATTGTCAGCATAATCTCCCCTCTATTCAGCATATTGCCCTCGTTGTGAGGTTTCACCTCTCTCAGCTCGAGTCTGAGGTTTCTTCCAATCCTCCTTGGGCTTCTGATATTTATCCTGGGCAACTGATTTGCCTTTGGGCTAACTTCTGCCTCGGCCTCTTTGACCCTTCTTTCAGCTCATCTTCTCTTCCACTTTCAGAGCCATCTGATAAGCATCTTCCACCATTCAAATGGTTACCATGCTCATCTCATCCTGAATGTCATTTCTCATGCCATTCATGTATCTAACTACTTTTTCATCATCACTTTCCCGATGACCTGCCCTGATCTTCAGCTTATAGAATTCCTCAATGTATTCTTTCACTGTCATCATCTTCTATCTCAGGTTCTGCATTCTCTTGAATAGAGTAATTTGATAATCCTTGGGGATGCATTTCGCCTTCATCTTTGCGATCATTCTATCCCAGCTTTTGATCTTCTGCTTTCCTTTGCAGCGTTTGTTAGCTTGTAGTTCATCCCACCACAATGTTGCATGTCCTTTCAATCTTGTGACAACATGCTTGACTTTTTTGTCTTCTTCGACATCTTCATAGTCAAAGTGTGTTTCTAGAGCTCTAAGCCAGTCTAGAAGCTCCTCTGCATCCAAGTTTCCCTCATAAACTGGAATGTCCATCTTCACTCTTGCACCCATTCTTGCAATAGCCCTGATCAAACGTTCGTTTGCTGCATCTTCGGCTGCAACTTCTTCTTCATGTTCAGCCTCAATCTCACTCTCGAAATCACTTAGATCTCCAGCACTGACTGTGCATCTTTGTGCGTTCTCCATGTCTTTGAGTCTAGCTCATAGATCATGCATTTCTTTATCCATGGTTAGATCAGTCATCTTCCTACCTCTTCTTCTCGGAATTTCCCTCTCCTCTGGTGGATCGGGTGTTTGTCTATCCCTTCTCCTTGGCGGCATGGTGAATTCTCCTTTTCCTTGCTACAGAAAGCAATTCTCCTTGGCGGCATGGTGAATTCTCCTTTTCCTTGCTACAGAAAGCAACAAACCTTTTTGTGCTCTGATACCAAAAATGATGATGCATGCTCCCTCCACAACCCGCAGGTTGAAAGGTCCACATCAACCCAGGATCTTTTCCCTTATACTAGCCCGAAGAGCTCTCAGTAATAGCTCTTCTATTTCTCTTTCGGGAAACCTCCACCCACAATCAACTTTGAGAAATCCCCTTTATACTTTGGGAAAATCAGACTTTCGTGCCTTCGCGAATCCAGCGGTCGAGCGTATTATCCCTCAATCTCCGAAACTCGAAAATAGTCAATGCTGACCCTTCCTCTTTCTCTTTCGGACTTTTCCTTATCGCGATTTCGGTAGTCGCAGTGTCAAGAAACTTGTTTCCACGATTCTCGAAATCCGATTATCCGAAATTCCAATACTCTCACAAGGTTGACCTTTCAATGCCCCCTTACTCCATCAGGACTTTGGACTTCGCGATATTGCGAATCCTAATGCAAAGAATTTGGAACTTCTCTCCCCAAAACTCTGAAATGATCAACGGAGTTTGAATCCATGTCAATAGTGCACCACCTGTCTGTTTTGCTGACTCTAGTAGCCCCACACCATTCTTTTAGCCTTCGGGATTTTGTGTTTTGTGATTTCGTGATTCCCATTGCAAAGGTTATGGAACTTCGACCTACGAAATCCCGATATAGAATCCACATGTAAATCCAATGGCCCTTGTGGCTTGGATCTACGGTCTTACTCCTCCTGAGCTTAGAACCCTTAGGGATACTCACCGTAACTCCCCTCCTCCTCCGTGAGATCTGACGACTCATGGGACTTCACAAATTCTCTTCAGAGAATTTCGACCGTCCATCCTTTCCTTGAGAACTCATCCTCCTATGGTCTAACGTCGCTATGCCTTCCTTCAACTCCTTCGAAGGTTCAAATCCTTTTGAACTTTCCCAACTCTGAGTCTTTCAGAAAACTCCTTGCCACAGACTTTCAAACACTTCCAAGTGTTGGAATCCTTCGACTCTGCGCACGCCTGCAGCAGTAGTCTATAAATTCTTCGCTCAAGCTCGCAACCCTGAGGCTTCACTCAGCCTGCACACTCCTTACACGGCTCCTGTGCCCAACTGCACTTCTGTGGAAATGAGAACAAAATCTTTCTCTCCTGAGCTTTCAGAGACAACCCTATGAACACCTTGTCGACGCACTCCTTGTGGATAATTCAACTGCACTCCTTGCAGGAACTCTTGCTCAGATAGAGAAACAATTGAAACTCATCCCTCTCCTCTTTCCTCTCAGATTTCAAACATTCAACAAGAAATCATTAATACATAGCATAAAAGCAATTGCATGAAAGAAAGAGTAAAACATTCATGAGCATAACATTCAAAGATGCATACACAGAGAGTATATGAACAACATGAGTTTGAATCACAACTTTCTTGTATTAATTCAGAACTTTTGTACATGGAGTCTT
>CBVK0100025314.1:0-19956 GCA_900067695.1 Picea abies
TGAGGATTAATCAAGTCGGTAATTGTATAAGGACCAAATCCCCTTTTGCGTATTGGTCATTGGACAATTATAATGTAAAGAATAAGAAGTCGGCCCCAGCAGTTAAAATGAAAGGGCCAGGTTTAATTAAAGGTGGATTTACCCACCCAGTGTGAGAGGTCGGCCCTGCCAGATGGTGACTCTTCACACGTGCCAGATTAGTATAAATAAGAGGCTAGCGCCTCACTTCTAACACACACTTCACTTGCTCATTCTCTTATGAGGCAAGTTGCATTTTCAAGTTGGAGAGAGGAGAAGAAGGGTGGCGCATCTCTTGGAGGAGGATTTTCTGTATTGGTTGAGTTATCTCTTGAACATTTGATAAGCTATTTATGATAAGGAAGTTTTGTTGGGTTTTCTTCCCCTAGAGGGTTTCCCAGGATAAATGTTGTGTCTATTGTGGATGTGTATTTCTAAGTGATCTTGTGCTTATTATGCTCTTATCTTTATGAAATGCAAAGAACTATAATAATAGCATAAACATTAACAAGATGGTATGGAATTATATGAACCCTCTGGTTTTCGTTCTCCCTAATTCTCTTATCTGAGCTATGATTTCCCCCAAGCTCTATTATTTTCATGCTTTCACTCTCCGCTCAGACCTATTTATGTTGCTCGTCTATTGGAAACCCAAACTTATCCTTATTAATATCTAGTATTCCTATTTGACAGTGATCATGGATCCTTTGGTTCAGATTGAACCAAATGACTCTGAGTTTCTTTCTTCAAGAAAACCCGTAATTGCATACCTGAGACACGTTTTTGCGGGAAGGTTTCTAAGAAGAAGGTTACGAATTTGGCCAAGCCATTTAAAACCCATTTCATAAATGGGGTCATTTACCTTCTTTGTGGGAATTGTTTTCAGAAACCACATAGTTTCAGAGATACATCTCATTCTTTGGAGGGAGAAATATTAGAATTTCTTTTGTGGTTGAGGTAAGCATTTTTGTTTTTATTTATTTTTCTCATAGATTCAATCCTGTTATTGGTTTTGCTAAGTTCCAAGTTATATATTCCCTTCCTCTATTTATGAGTTTGCGGAAAATGTCTAAGATTTGTCAAAGAAAAAAGGTAAATTCCATGTTAATCCTTTTTTTTACCATGATCTAATTTGAATTCTTGTGTTGTCGCATCTATCTAAGCCTGGGGATACTTGGGAATATTTCTTGTTTCGAAATGATTTTACCCTACCTGAGACTACAGTAGAATCGCCTCTCCATCTCAATAAAAACCCCAGCTCCTGCATTTGTAACCCTACTATCGAAAATCTGTGTGTTGATCCATAAGAAGACCATGCTACCACAGATCGAACTTATGTTGGTATCTGGAACTCATTGGGAAAAAATCCATGATTTGCTTTCATGCCTAGAAATTCATTGGAGGAGGTTTTAGATGTGTTAAAGGATAGGTTGCCTATGGTTCCTATTCATGAGCCAACTCAGGTGGTTTTAAACAAATCAATTGTCAAAGGAAGGTATGCAAAACAGAGTAATTCAAACTTAATTTTTACAAACAAGAGGATTAAGCAGGCTGGTAATGTAATTATAAAAAAAACTCAACAAATTCCAAGACCATCATAAATTCAGATTTATCAGATGCTTCTTTGTGTAATCTTTGAAATGGTAAAAATTTGTTTTGATTTGATTATGTTTGAAAAATAAAATAGATAGATTTTGTTTTATTTTTATTGCATTTTTACTATTTTAGACTAGCTACAGAATCCTGTAGCTTATCTTTTGAAATTATTAGTTTGAAATTGTTATCTAAAATTCAATTTAGTTTTATCTTTTTCAAGAAAACAACAGTTTATGATGTTATTTCAAGGAGAAGGAATTATGGATTAATCGATCGATTGCTTAGTAATTTCTCATTTTTTAAAGAAAAATCTCATTTATGTAATTATTTTTTATGAAAAGACACAAGAGTATCTTTTGTTATTCTATTTTTGTAAGACAAGCTTATTTTCAGGGATCATCCTCTATCTTGAATGATAAGAGGTAATTGATGCAAGATTTGTTTAAATAGCTTTTGTTGCTTAGTGTTATGGGAACTTTTCTTGGATAACATTATGGACTTATAGTTTGTGGAAGCAAATATAAGAGAACAAATTTCTTTTGGCTTTAGTCCTATGTGAATTCTAAAATGTTGGTCTTATTTTATTCTCCTGTTATTTCTATGTTACTTCTATGTTATTATTGATGATTTAGCTTTAGTCTTCTCATAATATGATATTTCATATCAGTAAATATTTAAACGATGTCCATGATCTTTTATTCTAGTTTGCGCCTGTGATCAAGCAATTATTTAATTATCTTTGAGTTTACTTATGTTATTAAATGATTCATAACCTCAATGTCCAAGATTGAGATTTATCTTGTCCTCTTCTATTGATTATCTTGAGCTCACATGATATTAGTTAGTTATTTTCTATTGTTTTAAATTCACTCCAAATGCATGAAATGCTTCCTTGAATTTCTTCAGGAAGATTTATATTTGTCCCTGTCATAGGTTTCCTCTTAATACAGGACAAACAAAATCTCATATAACACAGGAAAGGAACTTAGATTTTGGATGACTGAATAGTTAGAGGTTAGTAGATGCATTCTTTTCTTTTATTTAGACTTGTTTATGAATGAAACGATGATTGCATTAATTAGCTTTGATTGTTTTTGTGTCATTGTTTCAATCATATTCATTTACTATTTATTTGTTTAATATCTTTAAAAAAACCAAAAAGAAGTGTTGTTCGTATTTTATTTTGTTCAGAAACTTTATCAAACAATCATTTTCACAAGATTTCATGCAAAACTTGCAAATTGTAAATACCATGTTCATAATCACATGCTCATGTTTATGCTTTAACACTTGTAAATAATTAAATTCATGTACATAGTATCATAGTTATAGCTTTATAATAGTTGATTTCCTTTCTTTGTTTTAGGACCCTAGTCGACTAACGGATCCATTAAACCCATCAGGATAGATCATACCAAGCGGCTTGGGTTAATTAGACAACCTTGGTCTGGATCTATCCTTCCAGTGGTGTGTCACTTACGCCCATCAACAAATGGTGCTAGAGGGAGGGTTGAGGTCGATTTAATGATTAAATGTTTCACCCCGTAAATTTTCATAATTCCATATTTATAAATCCTTCTTTTGTGTCATCTTATAATGCACTACAAGGTAGGTTAGATGACAAGCTAACTATTTGGAGTCAATTTCTTCAATTTCTTAATTTTTCATGGCTCCTGCCCAAATCACTCTATTGGAACATGCTTTCAATGTTTCATTACCAGTTAATCCCAAGAAGACAACTGATCTCTTTTCAGAACTCACCTTTGATGGTGAAGGGAACACATCTGCAGTAAACCATACTTCTAAATTTGTTTATAAATGTTTAAGACATAATATCATTGATCCTAATGTTACATGAAAATTGTTCGATCTCACATTCTGAGTTTGGGTTAAATATTGGTTTGAATATTTTTCGGCTAATTCGATTCATTCTTTGTCTGAGTTTGTAATTGATTTTTTATCAGATTTTAACAATTATGATTATGATAAATTAAGTGAATAATTAAGTTTCTTAAGGAAAGAAAATGGTGAATCATTCAATGATTTTGCAATTAGGTTCATACATGTTTGTACTAGATTCCCTTTGAAATAAATGTCTCTTATTAATGAATGGTTTGAATATCTCATTTCTCTCTTAGACAAGCAAGATCAATTAATTTTTAACCAATCCGAATTGACCACTAATACTCAATCTCAAGATGGTTCAAATTTTCATGTTGATCTTGAAGATTTCGAAGCACCACAATTTTTGTCAACTTCTTTCATTTTGGAAAATCATGAGCCACATAATGAAATTGTCACATCTTATATTCTTTGCAAACAATGGCTCCTCCTATCGAAGAAGGAGCCTTGAATTTAAAAGATGACAGTTGTCACACTCTCATAGATTTTATAACAGTTTATAAAGTAAAAGAGGTCGAATGTGAAGTTGATAATCATGTGGAAAATAAAACTTCCCCTAATTTAGTTGAACAGGTCCATGATCAATCAGTAGGAGACAAAATCATTAGTCAGATTATTAATCAACCTTCTATCTCTAGTGATTTGCTCTCAAATTTTCCCTTGCACAATGAACCAAATTGTCTCTTAAAAACTCTCTCGTACCCTTTAAAAGAGAATACAACAGAGGTTGATCAGTTTATACAAGGAGAGGGAACAAAACCATATTATGAAATGCATATACCTATCATTTCAAGAGATGCATTTCGTCTCCTCAATTCTTCTACATATTATTCCTTGTACCCTGATATTTTTCATCCTATTTTTGTGCAATTGTGTGTTCCATATTACCTTGGAGAGAATTCAACATTATATAATCAGGTACAAATTAATAGAGATTACCGAATAAAAGACAAAGAGGAAAATAATTATGCCCATGAACATATTAATTTTTATTCTCATCAATTATTTGTAGGTAAATCAAGAAATGATTTGAAAGTGTCTCAAATTGCATCTTCCATTGATTCATCTCAATTTTTGTTGCAAGAAGGATCTAAATTTTTCCATGATCAATTATTTGAGGTTGAAAAGTATAATCGACCAAATATTATTACCAATGATGATTATTCAAAAATGTTGGTTGTTCCATTTAGTTCACCTCAAATAGTTAATCTTGAGGTATTTAAGCTTAATGGAAAGTTTCAAGAGAATGAGACACTTATTTGTTGATCAAGAATCACGATAAGTTCTCGCCATCTTGATCCGACCTTTTTACAAGAATCTTTCCTTGATAGTCTAATAATTTATTCTCATCAGGAATATTTGTCGTATGTGAATTCTTTTGAACAATCCCATGTCAGTAATTGAATGCATTATGATATGATTTCAGATTGGTTGGATTATTCATATCTCGAAAAGTTTCCAGGGAATGGTAAGATTATCTTCACTTTATTTAGAGATCAAGGAGGTAACTTTGACACACTCATTTTATATCCTTCAAATGGAGAAAATATGGAGCAAAAGGGAATTTTTTGACAGGATGTGGCACTTTGGTCTAGGCCGATGGTTATGTCATGTCCCCATAACTCTCACAAGCTTCATAATCTCATTTTTCCATATTTTTGTAACCCATATAATGAAAAAATTGCAGAATGGTTGGAGGATTCATACAAAAGGAATGTTCAAGGGAATGGTAAGATCATTCTTTCTTTGTTTTTAAATGATGATGATAAAGGTAAGTATGATATATTTTTGTCATTTTTCGATATACTACCATTCTTGTTAGTAATATTTGATTTTGTTTCCATTGTAGGATTGGAGTTACTCTGATGGCTACATTGGAAGCATGACTTCACATAGTATTTTGATTTGTTTAGAAGTTAGAGTAGGTTTAGGAGTAGGTTTTCTTTTAGTTTTATTTCTCACTGTTTCTCTTTGTAATAATGTAGTTAAAGAACACAAGTGGGTGCACCAAGAGAACCATAATATGACTGTTGTTAGGGAAGTCCACTTCAATCCTTTTCTCTCTTCTTTTCATTGAATATTTCTTTTCAAAACCGCAGTATTATCATGAAAATTTTAAATGGAAAGTAAAGGGATAAATATGAAATGTCAATTCTACCCTAACCCAAGGTTCCACGAGTAGGAATGCACTCATATTAATAAGGATTTTTCTCTTTTTCTTTTAGTCTCTCTCAAGAGATATTTCATTTGATGGTTTCTGATACACCCCCTTGTAAATATTTTTAATTTTATTTTCCATTTTGATTTTGGTTCTTTTCATTTTGCTTGATTTTGATTTCTTTAAATAATTATGTCTGAGTCACCATTCATTTGTTGAAGGGAATCTGAGCTCTTATTCATTAGCAGTAGTTGATAACTTCCCAATAATTTGAGTAGTAAATGATAAAACTCAGATCAACAGAAGTAAGTTTATGTTACAATCAGTGTTTTTTGTTTCTCGTTAGGACAACAAGTAAATGCAATTTTCATTAATAAACTTCTAACGTTGTCCTTGTTTTGAGAAAAAAAACTCAATTGTACCTTCTCGTCCTCAAGATTTTTTCCCGACAGAAATCTAAGTGTCCAAAGTATGATGAATATCAGAAAAAATGAGAATATTTTTTTATCAAAATTTTTATGCCAAACTATGAAATTTTGAGTATCACCCTGCCCTCTTGAATATTATTAAGTCTTGCAAATTATAAACATATTCTAGAGGTTTGAAATCATGATAATGTGTGGGAAGTGTATGTAAACCTGTCGAGACGCTGAACAGGTCTGCTGGAAGTGAGTAAATGCATGCATCATACCAAGGCAACTTCATTGGGGTATTGAACAGGCCTTTTGGTAGTGAAGCAATGTCGGGTTTATGAAGATCCTCAAGTATGTTTTTTGATTTGATCAAAGTGAAAATATGTATTGTATCATGATTGAACGACTCTTGGATGGGATAGAGGTACTCGAGTGGGTTAAATAACATCCCTGCCAAGGCTATGGACGCCTGCTGGCAGCAGTGGCCTTGCCAACAGTATCGAAGTCAACTGCATAAACCTCACTACACTTGTAATATAAGTTAGATGTCGGATTAGATAATTTTAGACATAAACACATCTGATGCTAAGTTGCATTATTTTCTGAGTTATGATTGGAATGCTTGACTTGTTGTTGACTGTTTCTAAAAATTTATTTCATTTGACCCCCTGACATAAATTTTCTGGTGATCCATAGATAATTGCTTCTCCCAGTATGTCGCCATTGTTGGCAGTCACCAATGTTTTTCAATTCTTATCACAATCTGAGTTCCCATAAAGATATTATATCTTTTTATGTATCTTCCATCACCTTCCAATTTGTAAACATTTTTTCTGAGTTTTGAAACGATTGTTGGATTAAAGATTACCTTATTGAGTTTTTATCATTTGCATTTTCGTTTGTTTTATTTTTAATTAATGATTGCAAGCATGAACTTAAACATAAAACTTGGCTTGTTTTAATAATCTTTTACCTTGGAAATATAATATTAAAAGCCACCCATGTGTGATTAAAATTCAAATCTTATGAAATGGTTGATTAGTCCATTATCAAAATTTTTGTTTTATTATGGTTATTATGAATTCAATGGTTTGATAGTTCATTGTCGAAATGTTTTGATGCATGAAGAACCTTTGTTAACTGTTGATATTCTTCTCATGAGTTTAATGGTCATATCAGCATTCATGCCAATGAGTACAAGCATGTTGTACTTGCATTTTTGCCTTACCTAGCTAGCCCAAAACATTGATGAAGTTATTCATTATGTGCATAGGATTTTGTACTCTCTAGGTTTTGGCACTCATCGCAAGAGATGGTATGGAATTCTATGAACCCTCTGGTTTTTGTTCTACCTAATTCTTCTATCTGAGCTATGATAGCCCCCAAGCTCTGTTATTTTCATGTTTTCACTCTTCGCTCGGACCTGTTTTTGTTGCTCATCTATTGGAAACCAAAACTTATCCATGGTAATATCTATTGTTCCTATTTGACAGTGACCACAGATCCTTTGGTTCATATTGAACCAAATGACTCTGAGTTTCTTTTTTCAAGAAAACCCGTAATTGCATACCCGAGACACGTTTTTTGTGGGAAGGTTTCTGAGAAAAAGGTTACGAATTTAGCCAAGCCATTTAAAACTCATTTTAGAAATGGGGTCATTTACCTTCTAAGCCGACAGTTTTTTCAGAAGCCACACAATTTCAGAGATACATCTTGTTCTTTGGAGGGAAAAATCTCATAATTTCTTTTGCGGTTGAAGTGAGCGTTTTTGTTTTTATTTATTTTTCTCAAAGATTCAAGCCTGTTATTGGTTTTGCTGGGTTCCAAGTTATATATGCCCTTCTTCTATTCATGAGTCTACGAAAAATGCCTAAGATTTGTCAGAGACAAAAGGTAAATCCCATGCCAATCATTTTTTTAACCATGGTCTAATTCGCATTCTTGTGTTTTCGCATTTATCTAAGGCTAGGGATACTTGGGAATATTTCTTGTTTCAAAATGATTTTAACCTACCTCAGACTGCAGTAGAATTGCCTCTCCATCTCAATAAAAACCCCAACTCCTACATGTTTAACCCTACTGTCAAAAACCTATGTGTTGATCCACAAGAAGACCATGCTACCACAAATCAAACTTTTGTTGCTATTCGAAACCTATTGGGAAAAAAGCCATGATTTGTTTTCATGCCTAGAAATTCATTGGAGGAGGTTTTAGATGTGTTAAAAGACAGGTTGCATGTGGCTCCTATTCATGATCCAACTCAAGTGGTTTTAAACAAATCAATTGTCAAAGGCAGGTATGCAAAACAGAGTAATTTAGACTTAATTTTTACAAACAAGAGGATTAAGCAGGCTGGTAATGTAATTATAAAAAAACTCAACGAATTCCAACACCATGATAAATTCGGATTTATCATATGCTTCTTTGTGTAATCTCTGAAATGGTAAAAAGTTGTTTTTATTTGATTATGTTTGAAAAATAAATAGATAGATTTTATTTTTATTGTATTGTATTTTTACTATTTTAGACTAGCTACAGAATCCTGTAGCTTATCTTTTGAAATTATTAGTTTGCAATTTTTATCTAAAATTCAATTTTGTTTTATCTTTTTCAGGAAAACAACAGTTTATGATGTTATTTTCAAAGAGAAGGAATTATGGATTAAGCACTCAATATCTTAGTAATTTCTCATTTTTGAAAGAAAAATCTCATTTATGTAATTATTTTTTATGAAAAGACTCCTACAAGAGTATCTTTTGTTATTCTATTTTTGTAAGACAAGCTTATTTTCAGGGATCATCCTCTATCTTTTATGATAAGAGGGAACTGATCCAAGACTTGTTTAAATAGATTTTTTTGCTTAGTGTTATGGGAAATTTTCCTGGATTACAGTATGGACATATAATTTGTGGAAGCAATATAGGAGAACAATTTGCTTTTGGCTTTGGTCCTATGTGAATTGTAAAATGTTGGTCTTATTTTATTCTCCTATTTTTTCTATGTTATGAGATGTTATTATTAATGATTTAGCTTCAGTCTTGTCATAATATGATATTTCATATCAGTAAATATTTAAACGTTGTCCATGATTTGTTGATCTAGGTTGCGCCTGCGATCAAGCAATTATTTAATTATCTTTGAGTTTACTTATGTTATTAAATGATTCATAACCTTAATGTACAGGATTGAGATTTCTCTCGTCCTCCACTATTTATTATCTTGAGATCACAGGATATTAATTGGTTATTTTCTGTTGTTTTAAATTCACTCCAAATGCATGAAATACTTCCTTGAATTTCTTCAAGAAGATTTATATTTTTCCCTGTCATAGGTTTCCTCTTAATATAGGACAAACAAGAGCTCCTATAACACAGGAAAGGAACTTAGATTTTGGATGACTGATCAATTAGAGGTTAGTAGATGCATTATTTTCCTTTATTTAGAGTTGTTTATGAATGAAACGATGATTGCATTAATTAGCTTTGACTGTTTTTGTGTCATTGTTTCAATCATATTCATTTAGTATTTATTTGTTTAATATCTTTAAAAAACCCAAAAAGAAGTGTTGTTCATATTTGATTTTGTTCAGAAAATTTATCAAATGATCATTTTCGCAAAGATTTCATGCAAAACTTGCAAATTGTAAATACCATGTTCATAATCACTTGCTCATGTTTCTTCTTTAACACTCGTAAATAATTAAATTTATGTACATAGTATCGTAGTTATAGATTTCGAATAGTTGATTTCATTTCTTTGTTTTAGGACCTTAGCTGGCTAACGAAGCCATTAAACTCGTCAGGATAGATCATACCAAACGACTTGGGTTAATTAGACAAGGCTGGTTCGGATCTATCCTTCTAGTTGACGGTGTGTCACTTACACCCATCAACAACAATGTAATGAGAAAGAAGAGAAATATTGTATTTGGAGTGGTATCTCAATAGGAGGATTCTCCCTCAAAGAGGCAAGTGAACAGGAGAAGATCCCTTCCATAATAGGATCCAGTGTATGGTGTCTCCCTACCTCAAGAGTTTTGATATAATAAAGTGTAGTTTTAATATATTATTCTTGGATCTATTCTTCTGTATTTTGTATTCAGATAATTGGTACTTAACAAAAGAAGTTTCAAGAAGTGGTTTTTGTACAAGGGTTGAACTATAAAAGAGAAGTGAGGAAAATCTTCCAAGGCTAAACATTTTTGGGGAATCATAGCATAACTTATTCTCGGACCAACAGAGCTCACATGAAGGAATATAGATTATGAGAAGAGGGATGAGGACCTCGAGATATCCATTCATTGTGATTGTATCAGTTTGTAACATTACATTGTTTTCCATTGTATTCTTCATGTAAAGACACATTTATTCTTCATAAATTGAACATATGATTTAATCATTAATGAAATCCTTAGGAAACAATTGGCATCATATCCATTGTAAATATATGTTGTTTTTAGTGATTCAAATTGATTTTATCATAAATGATCAATTTCTTTCTCATCTATGTTTGATGTAATTGAATGAATGCATAAATATTCTGATATTGTTTAATGTATCAAGAATATATTTTTCCTAGTTCTATATCCCTCATAATTCCATATCTAGATGTTTTCACTATTGAATTCTTAATGCTCAATACATTTTCCTTTTGCTAAGAATGCAATATTTGTTTATTTGAATACCTTGTATGTTTATTTTGTTTCCTTTCTGAAATTCATCCATCCTTCTCCTCTAAATTTCAAAGTTCCGATACACATGAGAAAATGCCCCATTGGGTTGATAGTCCTTTGATCATCCTGTCGAGAGGGATTGTGAGGGTTTTGAGAAATTAAAGGAAACTATTCTGAGAAGTTCCACCCCAACATAGCTTTAAAACCAAATCTGAGATTTAGCTCGGAGGTGCCTTCACATAGTTCCAATTATAGCCTGGAACATCTCAAGGGATAACACATCAATCGACTATATTCAACTACTAGTTGAATGTCTGACCGACAGGCTAGTCGACTACTTGATTGACTGACATCGAATTTCGATCAATCACTCAAACAACTATTTCCAATTGTTGGTCGATCATTGATCAAATGATTCCAGGAGAAGTGTGATGAACCATTAGAACCTAAGGTTCTAAGACCCCCACATCAGTATGCATATATAAATATTTAGGAGGTGGAATTAATTCAGCAAGACACCCCCCTATTAACACATATTATTGTATGGGGTGTTTTCCCTCTGGATTTGGCCCTTGGGTGACAAAATGCAATGAAAAGGGACTAAAAAAACACAAATGGAATTTATCCTAGGTTTGTCAGGGTTGATGTGATGGTTTGGCGCATTGCGATAAGGTGCACACAGATTTGGGTAGTCGATCTTGGCGTGCTCAGATCTATGGTGCATAGCCCATATAAGACCCCCCCACCCCAACATTCTACCTTTAACGAGGGGGGTCCAAGTTGGTTGTTTCTGAGTGTGGGCCCCCCATTAACGTGGCTCCTCCTCGTTAACTCATACCCCCCCCCTCAGAGTAGATAGCTTACCCCTCACCCTTGCCGCCTCCCTCTCACCTGACACCTATCTCCCACTCAATATCCCTCCTTTATCTGTCACATCTCTCGATCTCTCTCCCCCTCTCACCTCTCGACATGTGTCTTCCACTTCCCCTCCATGTCACCTCCACCTGTTCCTTCCCTCCTTCAATTCTTCTCACCTCCCGACACCTGCTCCACTTCTCTCCATGTCACCTCTCTCATGTCATCATGTCCCCCTAGACCAATCACACACCACCATAGCCTCCCCTTTTAATCCACATCCTTTCCCTGCGTCGTGTTACCCCCACACCTTTACACCTCAATGCCCACACATACCTAGTAGCCTATCATTCATGCCCATCGCCTCATCCTCGTCATCTCCATCCACATCTGCCAATAGGGTCCCTCTACAAAGGTCCAATCAACTAGTATACAACCAAGGAGAGGCTACCACGTCTTCTAGGTGTTGAGTTTGACTTGGGTCATCCATGATCTCAATGAAGTAGCTATGAAGCTGGGGAGGTGGTTGAATTTTCGTATCCCCCATGAATGGAAAGTCAGAACGGTCTGACTATGAAGGTTTTATGTCATCCCAAATAGTCTGAGATTATGTCTGACAGCAAGTTGCATGAGTAGTCTAACCGAGGAGACTCAGAGGGACTGACAGAGACTAGATCGCATCTGAGAGAGAAAGGTGTGTGTGAAGGAGACTGCAGGTGTAGTCTGACTAAAAAGACATAGCACCATGGAAACTCAAGCATGCCTCTATTGTTGTTTATGAAATTTTTGAGTATATGTAGGAGTTATTTTATTTTTGTTAGGGGTATTTTGGTTGAGCAGAGCTCCTAGCCTATAATTTTGTTTTGCCAGAGTTGTTCTTTGGTTATGTAATCGACTTGAGACTTTCATGTTAATAGAAGTCAGCTTCCTTTCTCTTTTATTTTATCTGTAAAGTTGTTTAAAACCCTCGGGCATGGATGATCTGGTCGAGGATCATGATGTTGCTACAATGGATGTTTGATTATAGCAATATTAGGGTTAGTTTTATTCATTTCCCTGTGTTCTTTTTCCCCTCCCACATCAAATGGATCAGGCATGGGTGATCCAGTTGAGTTGTTGCAGCCGCAAGATGATGTAGGTTTGATCATGCTGCAGCTGTCACTGTGTCCCTAGTAGACATATTTCAGTGTCTGAAATTGAGCTCAAGAAGGCTTCTGAGTTTTGATTTTTCTTCCTAGAGTTGTTGGAAGGCATGATGCCCAGAGCAGTCTCATTCTTCTTTCCCTTAAATATTCCCTCTTCTCTCACATTGACTCAATTTCCTAACTAAAGTTAACATGGCCCTCACTTCCCTGTACATGTCATGTCCATTCCTGTGATGAACATCATTCAGATTCTGAGTTTGTGCCCATTTTACTTCTTTAAACCAACTTGTGACATAAAAAATCTGATGGGTACTAGGCTTGCCTCCCCTACAATCTGGAGGTGACTTCTAGTGATAACATTTTTGGCGTTGTTGTCAGGGATGAACTAAATACTTTCCCTGGGATTGAATGACAAATATTACTAGTTATGAAGGTGCATCATAACTTAGTACATCAAAGATTGCAACTGTGCACCTGGCGACTCCACTGAGGTGACTCCACTGTCTCAACTCCACTATTTTAGTGTGGCTTCTTTTGGCTACGCCTAGTAGCCCTTGGTAGAACACAATAATCAGATATAGTCTTTGATGGTAAACAGAGACCAGACACACTATTACTTCACATAATTCATTTGGTGACTCCATGGTTGAAGGATCGATTGGTGACTCCACTAGTTCAGACTGGAAAAAATTCTGGCTCGAAGGTTCGCTCCTTTTAACTTCTCTATTGTTCCTGGTTTTCCCAATGTCGTTCCTGTTGTCCATGAGTGGGTTGATTTTTTGCCCATATTCAAAGAGCATAAAGAGGACAACCCTTCCCAACATCTTTGTGAGTTTCATGAACTTGTGCACCAGTGGGAAATACATCATGAGGATGTATTATTAAATATGTTCATGTTCTCACTAGCAGGAGATGCTCGTAATTGGTATCACTCCTTACCCCCCGCTATCATCTCCTCCATGTATTAGTTTCATGCATCTTTCAATAGGAATTTTCAAATGTTTTATTCCTCTGAGTTTATTTTTCATAATTGTTGTGAGGAATATGAAGACAATGATCAAGATATGGTTGTTCCTAATAAATCCCATGAGGAGGAGGAAGAGGCTTTGGGTAGGCTTATGGAATTGGTAAAATCACTCTCTGTCGAGATAGAAGGTTTCAAATATGAAGAAAGCACAGAGGATTTTCCATACCTTGAAGCAGAGGTTCTTGGTAGCCCTACTAATGATGATGAGTTTGAGGTTTGCATAGCCATAGAGGCAGCGTATTCTGCCCCTAATGCAGTTGTTATCTCAAATTTAAGTGAAGAAATAGTTGTGTATTCAGATGAAGATAAGAAGATCCCTACATCATAGTTTGTTGACCTGGGGAGAAACCAACTTGTGTATGACAACTATGAATTGGATTATGAGTTGGATATGTAGGATTTCCAAGAACATACAATAGATTCTTATCCTCTATTCACCAAAGAAAAATATTTTGAGGAAATCAGCCATCATGGGCCTACAGAAGACCAAGATAAGAATGTTCCCATGGGTCTTGTTTATGATGATTATGACTCTGACCCTTGGGAGAGCCAAGAAGAAGAGGAGAAGGAGGAGCGGTTTATCTCCTATCTAGAGCCTGTAAGTGAGCATCCATTGTATGAGGTCGGTCATCCTCCATCAGCTTCTCATCCATCTATTCCTACTAGAGAGATTCATCCATGTATGAGCAGTTTTGTAGCAGATAAGGATGCCTGTTATAATTTTTCTGAAGTTTGTCGCTTGTCCTATGACCCTGCGAAGGAATACATGGAGTTGTATTTCCTTCATGTTTTGAAGTCGCCCAACTTTATCCTGACCTCATCATTAGGAGGAAAGCTGAAGGATGTAATCATTTTGTTGTCATGGTTGCATCATATGTTACTAATAACTGACAAAGTAAAAGAACTTCTAGTCAGGAAGTTACTTGAATGGATATGGTGGAAATTTGCTTTCACCTAGAACCATGTAAAAATTGATTAGTTTAGGAATGTATATAAATAATCTCCTATGGATCCCATGTGTGTTTATTTTCGTTTTTTTATTTATCAGTATGTATTCCTCAGCGGGGTGTTTTGAGCTTGAGTCCATAGCCCAATGCAGAAGGTGACTGGAACTACAGAAGAGATATTATATCCTTCCAGGGAGGACTCTATACCCCATGGAGCCTAATGTTAACACATATTATTGTATGGGGTGTTTTCATTGAGCAGATCTCCCAGTATGTAATTTTGTTCTATCGGAGTTGTTCTATGGTTATGTAATCAACTTGAGAATTTCATGTTAATAGAAGTCAACTTCCTTTCTCTTTCATTTTTTTTGTAAATTTGTTTAAAACACTCAGGCATGGATGATCCATTCGAGGATCATGATGTTGTTGTAATGGAGGTTTGATTATAGAGGTATCGGGGTCAGTTTTATTCATTTCCATTTGTTCTCTTTCCCCTCCCACATTGAATGGCTCGGGCATGGATGATCTAGTCGAGCCATTGTAGTCACAGTATGATGGAGCTTTGATCATGTTGCAGTTGTAATTGTGTCCCTAGTAGACATATTTTAGTGTCTGAACTTAAGCTCAAGAAGGCTTCTGAGTTTTGAGTTTTCTTCCCAGAGCTGCTGGAAGGGCTGATGCCCATAGCAGTCTCGTTCATATTTCCCTTTGATTTTGATTTAACTCAATTTCCTGACTAAATTTAACGTGTCCCTCACTTCCCTGTACATTTCATGTCCAGTCTTGTGATGAAAATCATTCAGATTCTGAGTTTGCACCCATTTGACCTATTTAAACCAACTTGCTTACCTCCCCTGCAATCTAGAGGTGATTTCTGGTGCTAACACCCTCCATATGTGCAGCTTATTAAATCTAAATCATAGTATGGATATTAATAAACTTATCTTTGGACAACGGTTTGGTAAATATTTCAGCAACCTGATCATATGTTAGGTAGTAAACAAGAGTGACAAATTTCTCTTGAATTAATTGTCTCAAATAGTGAGAATGGAGCTCGACATGCTTAATTTTACTGTGTGCAACAATATTATCATCAACTTGAATCACATTCTCATTGTCATAATAGAGTGTACTTGTACAGGAAACCCAAGTTCACCCAAGAGATAGTGAATCCATACTTCCTATGTTCCTACATGAAAAGTGCCACAATACTCTGGTTCTATAGTCAAGAAAGAGACTACCTTTTGTTTCTTGAATGACCAAAACAACGATCTAGTGCTTAATCAAAACACATAACCATAGGTGGACTTCCAATCATCATTTTTTCCTACCTAGTTGGAGTCAATGAAGTTGACAAATGAATATGAACTTCGAGAATATTTTATACCAAGATTAGTGGTGCCCTTGAGACAACGAACAATCCTTTTGATAGTTTTCTAGTGGATTTCTCCGGGATCCTGCAAAAAATGAGAAATCACACTAACAAAAAAGGAAATGTCATGTCAATTGTGAGTGAGATAAATAATTTTTTCAACCAGTTGTCAATAGAGAGTAGCATCAACTAGGGGAGACTGATAAGTTTTACTCAACTTAACTCTAGAATGAAAAGGATTAGCACATGGTTTACAGTCTACCATCTTAAAATGTGTCAATAGATCTATTATATATTTATATTGAGAAATGAATAAACCACTAGATAGTGATGATACTTGAAGACCCCAAAAAAGGTTCAGAATACCAAGATCTATCATATTAAAGGAGTAAGAAAATTGGTTCTTCGATCTAAGAATAAGATCAATATACAACATATACAATAATAATAAAGGGATTTCCATGAGTATGAAGTACATATAAACTATGATCAGATTCATAATGTTTGAAACCAAGATGAAGAAAGAGATGGTCAATCTTATCATACCAAGATCTGGGAGCTTGCTTCAAACCATAAAGAGACTTTTGAAGTCAAAAAACAAGACTGAAATCTTTCACAAAACCAAGAGATTGTTCCATGAAATTTCTTCAGATAAGTCACCATGAACAAAAACACTTTTCCCATCCATCTGGGGGATTTTTCATCCAAAAAGAGTAGCAAAGAAAAGAATCAGTCGAACAGAATTAATCTTTATAATAGGGGAAAAGGTGTCATTGTAGTTAATGTCATCTTGTTGAGAAAATCCTTTCATGACCAAGTGAGATTTATGACACTTAACAACACTGTTTGCACCCAATTCGTCACTAGGTGAGCAAATAAAGGGTGCTTACATGCCCAGTTGGGTCTTGCTAGGCATGACAGCTGTAGAGGAAAGGGTTAGAGAAATAAAAACAAACACAATAAACAAGAATTAAATTAAAACAAACTAAAACTATGAGCATATGAAAAAGAAATAACGAAGACAACAAGACCAATATCACCAATGTTTTGAGCTGGTCTATTGATGAAATCCAAAGCTCAATGAAGAAAGGGAACTATGGTTCCTTCTTCCCCCAAAGGAAGGCTCTTGAGGCCCTCACAAACTTGCTCTCCTTACAATGAAAAAGATAAAAATGGTGGTGAAAGAACTCCAAGCACATTCACTCAATGGAGAGGTGAATGGCTCTATGAAATGCTACCTATATGCTATTGTCAAAGAATGAGTCCTTAACAATCTTAGCAGCATAACAATACATGAAATTCCTTGAGAAAATGATGTTTCTTCATGGATTTTTATAGCATGGCATTGGGTGATTATGTAACCTCTTTGGAGTGTGAAAAGGGGCTCTTTAGGGCTCAATTAGGTCTTTGGCCAACCTACCATGCGGATTTAGCTCAGATTTGATGTCAAATCGGCTTGGGAGCTGATCCATTAGTGGTTGGGAGGCCGACCAATTTCAATAAATGCATTGTTTAGCAGGTGTGCGAGGTTTTACACCCACAGTCGCGCATTGTGCTCTTATGCGCGCATGGTACATTGTTGTTCTACGCATGTGCGCGTGAACCTAGATTCTGTAAAGCGCCCTTCAATTTCTAGTTACTTTGTATAGTTTTTGACCCTTTTTCCATGCTGTGGAATTAATCATGTGCCATGAATGACTTCATTCCTGTTTTGATGATGCGGAGTTCTTGTCGCCATGTGCCCACAAAATTTCAGTGATAACAGATGCCCCCTGATGGATGAGGTTAGGAGAAAATGTATAGCCGAAATCCATCAATGTTTCTTTTACTGAGAATGTTGTGGTACGAGAGAGAAAGAGTGGGACCACGTAGAGCAATCCTTTGGAGAAGAAAGGAACTGGTAGAACCTGACCTTCCAGAAGGTGCATAACAATATACAACTGTGTACAAATGAGGCGGGCATGCCCCATGCTCGTGTTATGTAACTCTGAAAATAGATAACTGAAGTGTTGGTGTAGACAACTGCAGCGCCCTCGGGGGCAACAATGATAAAGGAAAAAGACAATTCTGCAACGGAACATACTCTGAACAATAGGCAATGATCACGATAATAAGCAACGACGATGATGCGGGCATTGATGGCCCTACTAAGTTCAGAGGTCTTCGGCAAATGATGATAATAATATCTGCAATAGTCGCAAAGTAAGACCCACCGTAACATGAGAAAGTGTTGGCGTTGAATGTTACAGGGATCAATGACATCAGGGAGCAATGGTTTTTCCCCCTGTGCCGTCTGAGATCTCTCATTGAATGGAAAACGAGAATCAAGATACTGTCGCCCTTCTGGAAAATTGTGTTGATGTCGACAAAAGGGGGACGCGACTCCCAGAAGCGGAGGGCTTCATGGAATCTACTGTGGTGAGGAAGTGGCAGAGGTACATGGACGAAGTCAAGAAGTGGGAAGACTGAAGACTGCCCTTGGTTGGAGGGTGTAGGATATAATGAGGGGCCGCAACTGTGTGACAAGATCGAGTGTCAGGGGGACGACAAGACCAGTGATAAGTTGTGCCAGAGGCGGGACAAGGTGAACAAATTCAGAGGGTAAAGGTAAGTGACCTGGGTAGTACGCTGAAGATATGGACGATGTCGGTAAGGGTAGATGATAAGTAATGCTCCAACCAAGGGTGACATGGGTTGCGTGTGGCCAAAAGGAAAGAAGGTCACCAACAATGACAACAAAAACAAATAACTGGAGATAAAGACGTTTGTACAATAAATAATGAATAAGTTTTGGAAAAAATGTACAAATATAGAAACGGGTGCCCTAGTGTGAAATGAGTGCCCCAGGGAGGGCAGAGATTTCTTGGAAAATAGACGAAGGGTGGGGGCCCCATCGGTGAGTTTCTATATGAGGTAGGTGAAATGAAGATAGGTTCGCAGATGGGCAAATTGATGGTGGATGAAATGGTGGGTTCATGATCCTGCGGAGGTGTAGGTAAAAAAAGAACAGAACCATAAAGTGATGATTTGGGAGTCCATATGGGAAGCTAGAAAAATGAGGAGAAGGAGTATGTGGTTGATCTGCAACATGATGAAAGACTATCGGGACTCCCATCCCTAAAGGGTAATGAAGAACAACATGAGTGTCAAAAAGTGCCAAAAGGTACTATGAATGAGACAACTCATGTGGGTGAGAATGCTACCAGGTTACAGCACCGAAGATGCAAAATGGAGATGTGGGTACTGCAGAGTTGGAAATGAGGATCCTAAAGGCGAATATCAGAGGGTATGACTGGAAAATGTAAATGCAGTACAATGGGGGCAGATGACATGCCAGTGCTGAAGATATACCTGAAGGGATGATGTTGATGACCGATGGGAAAGTACCTGTGCACAGAACGACCAAATACCCAAAGTGAACAATATCTGAAGAGAATCAAAGATATGAGCATGTATTTGACAAATGTGATAATGTGCGTGCGTACCTGACCATGATATGAAAAAGGGGCTCCCCGGGGGCTCAGGATGAAAAGTGACCCAAGGACGGCTATGCAATAGGTGGCGGGATGTTGATCCCGTGGCTGAAGACGGTTCGAAAAATGGACACCTTGGGCTCCCAGAATGTTGAGTGGAAGTTTGGCAAAAATCCTATATATAACTGTAGGGCCCACATTGCCACCTCATTTGTACCTGCTGCTACAGTGATTNNNACTGTAGGGCCCACATTGCCACCTCATTTGTACCTGCTGCTACAGTGATTGGACAAGCAGATTGCAGAGGAGATTTGGAGTTTCAAGGAGCACGAGGTATCCGATCGATGGTGTGCGAGTCTCAGGTGAGATCGGAAGAGC
>CBVK0100025315.1:0-16509 GCA_900067695.1 Picea abies
AAAAGGTCCTTTACTGCTTCGATTTTGGAGGGATTCCCCAGTCCTCTACAATTCCTTTGGAGGGATTCCCCAGTCCTCTACAATTCCAAGAGACAAGATTCATTATTTACTTAGGAGGGGGAGGTTGAGGCCTCCCTTGGACGGCCTTGGTCTGATATTTCTCCCAATAGACATTTCTATTGTAAACTAGCTTCCTTGTGTTTTGAGTCTTTCCGCCTCCTCCTCCCTCTTTTCTTTGCGGGATTTCCTTCATACTTTTTTCAGAAAAATACTCTTACTCTTAAGATATGAGCAGTAAAATTTTACAGAGAGCTGAATCCATATATACAATCACAATCTATTTTTTCTTGATAAACCTAAGCAAAACTTAAATATCAAATTCTAATAAAAGCAAATCGAGAGAGAAGCAAATCATTATCGCGTTCTCGGACGATTCGTTACCCGTTACTCTCTTCGTTCGCGTTTCGAATACTTCACTAGTCATCTGCCGTGCAAAAAAGATAAACATATTTTATTCAATTCAATATTGATGGAAAGTTTTTCTCTTTCTCCTCACACCGCGGGATGTCAAAAATATAATAATTAATAAATATTAATCAGAATCAAGCCACATGCAGGCTGCATTACGGAACAACGAACTTTCTGCTTGTTTTATTCAACCCTACAACGGAAGTTTCTTTATTTTTTATTCTGATCTATCCTGCCTTCTGCCTATAAAATACTTACAATTCTTCTTTCTCTTACAGATTTGTGAGAATCAATTCAATTTTTCTAGCTCATTCTATATCAGTCTCAGTTTGCTTTTGTTGAGTTTGATAGCGCAAATTGTCAATATTAGTCTGCGTTCAGTATTTGTGCTGAAATCAATAACGGGGAGAGGATTATCAATATGAGGAAGATCCTGAAGATCTTGCAGAAATTGAGAAAGTCTCAGATATTGTTAAGGTCCGAATCAATTCATCAGCCCATCTCCTCAATTGTTCCAGCAGGATGTCTACCCATTTACGTAGGGAACGAGCGCCGTCGTTTCATTGTGGGCATACACTACTTAAACCACCCTCTTTTTGCTGAGCTTCTCGACTTGTCTGCAGTAGAGTTTGGGTATTCGCAGGGAGCGATCAGAATAGCTTGTGATATTACGCTGTTCGAGCATCTCATGAGGCTTCTTACTCACAGGAATTCGTCTGCCCATTACATTCAAATCACAGATCTGTTAAATCAACAGCAATTTTCAGGGCCATAAGTTGGAGCTCGTTCACATGTGTGAACAGCAGATCGATTGTATTTGAAAGCGGAAACGGAATTTACATCTAATCGTAGGTATAAATTTTGCGAGACGGATTCCACACGAAAGATGAGAATCTAAAATATTGTCTGTATGCCATCATTTTCCGTTGTAGAACCTGTTTTCACCTCAACCAGGCCAGTCCTGGCTAGAAGCAGCCTACTCGACAAAAATCAGCCAACTCTTCCCTGTAATTCTCAGTACCAACACAAAATATCTGTGAGGTTCACTTGATTTTTTTCCTTCTTTCGCATGTTTTCGGCACAACATTGCGTAAAATTTGAGCAGTTTTATTTGGATACCGTGAATTAGACTTACAGCAGATCTAGTCTGCACGAGATCTGAGAGCGTGTTAGTTTATTAAGAAGACTAAAAATGTATTGAACTACTGTCTATCAAGTTTTCTATGCTCATGAAAATCTCTGTATTATTTTATCGGATGTATCAGTATTTATAATTTCTCTTATTGGTTTTATGGGGCTGCAATGGCTTAGTGGTCGAAAGCATTGAGTAGGGAGAATAATCTTTCAATGAGCTCTTTTGCAATACATTTCATGGTTTCCTACTGTGCATGGTTTGCCACTGAGTGGACAAGATGAGGGAATTGTATCACAAATATGAAGCGAAAGAGAAATTAACCGTTTCGATATTTTACAGCTCGCAACCATTTAATTGGTAATCTTTAGACTGGCACTTGAGAATTGGATCATGGTTTTTATATTTCTGAGAATTTATTTGAACTTAGATTTAGGATCTATTAAATAACTAGAAGGATAAAAACGATTAAAATGTAACTGAATGTTTAAAAAAATTAAAGTTAATCTTATATTTAAAATTTATTAAAAAATTAAAAAATAAAAGGCAATCTAAATATAATTCAATATTTAAAAATTCATATACAAATTAGTGTTGGTATCATACGGTGAATTAATAAAAAACCAAAAACCAAAACTTTCCAAATAGAATACCTTGGTCTCATGTGTTTACATCAACTTTATCCCTTTTGAAATAAAAACCTTGAAAAACTTATACAATTTCTTTTTATTTGAAGATTAAGTTTGACACTTCGGACACGACGTTGCGCTCCAATATGTCTGAAAGTTATATGAAGTTGACATTTATGTGATCTTGATTTGCAAGTTTATGTTTTTTTGAAGTCCAGGCTCGTTTAACAATGATGCTCCTTTACTTCAGTTAGCATGTGGAAAAAAGGTTTTGAGAGTTATATCAAAATGGTTGTTGCAAATATTAATTACAATTGGGTGAGCTTTAAGTCTTTGTCTATTGAGTCAACGAGTTTGCAAGATTTAAATTCTTGAGTTCCACGTTTAAGTAAACTCAATTTTGTCAGTCTGTAAGTAGGGGAGTTATTTATGAGTTGATATTTAATCTTTCTCGAGCTTTGTTAAATAAATAGAAATTAAATAAATAGAAGTAAAATTTATTGTTGTCTTTATTGTTTGAGTCCACTTAGCTTTTATAAGAAGTCTATGTCTTAGTCCTTATATATGTCCAAGTCTGTAAGTAGTCCATATGCATAAAAGAATAGAGGAGCGGAGATTGTGTTACTTGATAGTTATTAGTAGTAGTAGTTGTAAGTAGTTAAGGAAGTATGAGAGCACAAGCAATGGTTTTGTAAGTTTGCAGAAAGTGTTAGAGCCCAAGCTTGATACTGTACTGTATTATGGAATAGCGTGCAATATTTAGTTGTTAATATATATCAAGTATTTGTTGTTGAGTAATTATGAATTCTTTTATGTTTGTGAGTTCATGTGTTAAAGAATAGCACAATGTTGATTTCGTGACAAGAAATTGCTTTATTAAGTGTTATTATAACATTGTGGAGTCTGTAAACTACACGGTAAGTCCAGTGATCAGTAACGAAGAATTCCATTGCATGGTCTTTGTAACCGCGCTATGCAGAGTTATGTGCACGTTGTAGATCCGAAATCTGGAATAAGAGTAGGTTCTATCAGAGCATGTTGATTAGAGTAGGTTTATCAAAGCAACAACTCTCTTGAAAAGTGAAATGATGGTCTCTACTTCAAATATGAAACCTCCCACTTTTACAAGAAATAATTATGAGTTATGCTCCTTAACCATGAAGGAGTTATTTTGGGGTCAATATGTATGGGAGAGAGTCGAGAATGGGTATGTGGAACCAGTAGATCAGGAAGCATACAATGCCCTCACACAAGCTAAGAAGGATGCTTTGAAATATCAAAGGAAGATAGATGAAAAGGTGATGTTTTACCTACATCAAGCCATGAATGAGAGCATACTCCCAATATTTGCATCAACAAAAAAAGCCAAAGAAGCATGGGACATACTAGAAAATTCTTATCAAAGTATGGACAAAGTCAAGACTTCAAAACTACAAATTCTTATAAGAGATTTTGAAACTCTGTCAATGAAAGACACAGATTCAAGAGATTCATTTTACACCCATGTTATTGGCCTAATAAATCAGATTAAGTCTCGTGGAGAAACCATAGACTATAAAAACATTGTTGAGAGGGTACTTAGGAATCCCTCCTAAATTTGATACCATTGTTATGACTTTAGAAGAGAACAAAGATTTGAGTCAGCTTATCCTAGATGAGCTACAAGCCTCCCTCATTAATCATGAACACAAATTAAATAGATCAAATATTTCATTATAAAATGCATTTTCCATCAATCATCTATAAGCCATGGAAGATGAATGGGGAGAGTTAACTCTAGAGGCATAGGGAGAAATTATTATAGAGGTGGAAGCAGTAGTTGTCCTAGAAATACTGGTGAAAGAGGTCAAAATCCAAATAATAGTCATCTAAGTAATCAAAAACTTGATAAATCAAAGATTTTGTGCCATTATTGTAAAAAGTATGGACATTATGCATATGAGTGCAGAAAGAGACAGTATAATTAGAACAACCCTATAGTCCCTCCAACCCTATGTTTCTTGAGTGCACTAAAGAAATGCCTATACTTTCCCCAGTTGAAAGCAATATTGCTCAAGAAACTCCATGTGACATATGGTATTTAGATTTAGGCTGTAGTAATCACATGACATGAAACTTAGAGTTCTTTTCTAGTTTGGATAAGTCGGTCCAAACTAAAGTTACACTTGGAACATATATCCAATTCATTGTCTTAGGCAAAGGCAATATAAATATTTTAACTAAGCAGGGGGATAAAAACGTTATACCCCATGTTTATTATGTTTCTAGTCTAAAGATTAAATTGATGAGCAGGAGACAATTGTTACAAAAAGGATATAGAATCTACATGGAATATAATCATTGCATGATTATACATAGATATCCAAGCAAACAACTTATTGCAAAAATTTAGATGACAACCAACAGAATGTTTCCATTAACATTGAAGCCAACTATGAAGAGGAAAACAACACAAGTTGTCTATGACATAAAATATGCATACTTTGGATTGCATTCAAAGGAGAAAGCAAAGTAGTAAGTGTGCGTAGTTCTGAAGAAGGAAAAGGCAGTGCACACAATATCAAAAAAAGGGAAGACAATGGCACATAGATGCAGACAAAATTCCAATCTGAAGTGCAGGATGAATCTTGGTTGTGGCATTCCATATTTGGACATTTAAAATTTATAGGTATGAATATTATACACACAAAGGATATGGTGAAAGGCCTACCATTAATTGAAAAACCATAAAGAATAAGTTAAGGATGCATTTTTGAAAGGAACATAGCAAATCATTTTCAGTTGGCAAGTCATATAGAGCAAAATATCTACTAGAATTGTAGATTTAGACATTTGTGGGCCAATGAAAACACCATCTATAGGAGGAAGTAGATATTTTCTCACATTTATTGATGATTTGTCAAGAAAAACATGGATTTATTTCCTAAAACATAAATTTGATGCACTTCATTGTTTTCAGAAATTCAAATCACTTGTGGGGAAGAAAAGTGGTTATTACATCAAGGTTCTAAGAACTAACAGAGGAGGAAAATATGTTTCATGAGAGTTCATAGATTTTGTAAAGTTCATGACATCTACATGAAATTCATTGCACGATATGCACCACAACATAATGGTTTCATAGAAAGGAAGAACCAAACCATCATGGAAATTGATCGCACTATGTTGGAAGCCCAACATTTTCCAAATGAGTATTGGGCCGAGGCATTAGAAACTACAATATACATCATGAATAGATGTTCGGAAAAGAGTGTGAGAAACAAAGTTCCTCAAGAAGGTTGGACAAGTATGAATCATAATATGGTGCACTAGAAGTTTTTGGTTCTGTCACATATGCACATGTTCTAGATGAGCTGAGAAAGAAGCTAGATAGCAAAGGACAAAAATGTATATTTTTTTGGTACTCTGAAGATAGAAAAGCATACAAACTTTATTATCCTATTGCAAGAAAGTTCATAATCAGTCACGAAGTTCAATTTGTGGAAAATGAAACATGGGATGGAAGCATAGAAAGGATAGTCATAATTTTTTATGATATTGAGCATGACTACATAGAAGAAGAAGTGTTTCAAACACCATGTACAAGTCAGCGTGAAGTTCCTTCCACACCTGGAAATGCGAGCGTGAAGTTCCTTCCACTATAGTGAGAATTGTAGGTGCATAATCCACACCTAGAGTGAAACAAACACCAACAAGAAATCCGAGTAGTTCTACATCTCCAAATCCAACATTAGCAAGTTTGTTACCAAGGAAGAAAAGAAGTCTACGTGACATATATAATGTTGATACAAAAAATCAATTTTCAATCTTTTCTTTGTTTTCACAAATAGAGGATCCATTAACCTTTGAAGAATATGTCAAGGATGATGTATGGGCACAAGCCATGGATGAAGAAATTAAACCCATAGAGAAAAATCAGACATGGAAATTTGTAGATGTACCTAAAGACAAGGATGTGATAAGTGTCAAATGAATTTATAAAACCAAGAAATATGTAGATGGAAATGTGCAGAAGCACAAGAAAAGGATAGTTGCAAGAGGTTTTACATAACACCCTGTAATAGATTTCAATGAAACATTTTCACCAGTTGCATGCATGGACACATTGTGTTAGACATTGCGCGCAAAAAAAATGGTTTTTTTATAAAATGGATGTAAAGTCAACATTTTTTAATCGACATTCATAAGAAGAAGTATATGTGGAACAACCACAAGGCTATGAGATTCCAGTAAAAGAAAACAAAGTATATGGATTGAAGAAGGTACTATATGGATTAAAGCAAGCTCCTAGAGCTTGGTACAGTCGCATAGATTCCTACCTCATTCAAAATGGATTTCAAAGAATTTAAGGTGTGAAAACATTGTACATAAATGCCCATAAACAAGGTAATAAGTTAATTGCTTGCTTATATGTAGATGATTTGATTCTTATAGGTGATTTTGGGATAGAAGAATTTAAGTCAGTCATGAAGGCTAAATTTGAAATGATTGATTTGGGGATTATGACAAATTTTTTAGGTATTGAAGTTCACCAGTCTAAAGATGCTATATTTATTTCATAATATAAATATGTGCATGAAATTTTGAAAAGATTCAACATGATAAATTCCAAACCTGCCCCAACACTTGTCATAAAAGGATTGAAATTAAACAAGGAAGATGAATGGTCCAAGGTGGATCCTACTCTATTTAAAATGTTGGTAGCAAATCTTATGTTTTTAACTACAACAAGGCCTGATATTATGTATGGAGTGATCTTAATTTCAAGGTTCACAGAAACTCCAAAGGAATCACATTGGAAGGAAGGCAAAAGGATTATGAGATATGTGAATGGAAAGAAATATTTTGGCATTAACTATTCTACTTCATAAGATTTTAAACTTATTTGATACACTTACAGTGATTGTGGAGGCATCATATATGATAGGAAAAGTACCTATGGGTACATATTTCATTTTGGAACAGGTGTGGTGTCATGGGAATCAAGGAAACAACCCATTGTGACTCTTTGTTCAACAGAAGCATAGTACTTCACAGCTACAAGAACATCTTGTCAAGCAGTTTGGATGAGAAGAATGTTAAAATATTTCTTGTAGGAACAAAAGAAACCAACGACAATATTTTTTGACAACAACTTTTCCATCATCTTATCCAAGAATCATTTGTTTTACAATAAAACCAAGCACATTGATACGAGGTATCATTTGATCAGAGAATTAGTGAATCACAAAGAAATTTGCTTATAAATTTACAGGTCTAAAGAAAAAGTCGCAGATATATTTACAAAAGATTTGGCAAGAGATGCATTTCACAAATTGTGCAGTTGTCTAGGATTTGGAGCAGTAACAAATGTTTGAGAGTACATCTCAATTTCAATTTTGATGAAATTTTTGTGTGTCTTGTAATCCCACCTATATATAATTAAGGGGGAGTGGTGGAAATATTAATTACAAGTGGGTGATATTTACGTCTCCACCAACTCGGTCAGTTTGTCAGTCTAGAAGTTTCAATTTCGTGAGATCCATATTTACGCAAACTCAGTTTTGTCAGTCAGCAAGCATGAGAGTTATTTATGAGCTGATATTTAATCTTTCTCGAGCTCTGCTAAGTATATAGAAGTCACTTGAATTTATTTTTGTATATATTGTTTGATTCAGTTTAGCTTCTTTAGGAAGTCTCAGTCTTAGTATTTATATATGTTCGAGTTCGTAAGTAGTCGATATGTAGAATATAATAGAGGAGAGATGAGTGTGTTAGTTGATATTTAGCAGCAACAATGGTTGTAAGGAGTCAAGGAAGTTTGAGAGCACAAGATATGTTTTTGTAAGTTTGCATAAGGTGTTGGAGTTGAAGCTCGACACAATATTGTATTTTGGAATAACGCGCAACATTTATTTGTTAATATATATCAAGTATTTGTTGTAAATTATTCTTGAGTTTTTTTATGTTTGTGAGTTCATGTGTTAAAGAATAGCACAATGTTGATTTCGTGATAAGGAATTTCTTTATTAAGTGTTATTATAACAACATGTAGTAAATATTGCAGTCTTTGAACAATGCGGTAAGTCTAGAGTGATCAATGACTAAGAATTCCACTACACAGTATTTGTAACTATGTTGCACATAGTTGTCTGCGTGCTATAGATTCAAGAATAATTTTATAATTATACTAGAATAAAGATATTACAATTACAATTATTTTATTTGAGAATTAATTGAAAATCTATCACTATTTTAATGATGACCTTCTATCATGATTAGAGACATGTTCATTTTGAAAAAATTCATGTGTTTTGATACATTTTATTTATTTCACTTTTCTATAAATGTATTGTCTGAAATATGATCAATTTGCGTCTTAATTTAAAAAAAAAGTTTTATAAAGGATGGACATGTTGAAATTTGAAGTAAAGACATTTTAAAATCTAAAGAGTAATCTAAAAATAAAAATTAAAATAAGAACTCAAAAATCAAATGAGCGAGAGACCTTTATAATATTTTCTCAACCTAGTTTATCTAATTCAGTATTCCACATGAAAAGAAGAAAAAATAAAAAGTGTTCAATATTCTGAATAAGATATTTTAGAAGTGTTTAAAGATCACTTGAAACATTTTGCTACACAAATAATTTTGGATGGTTATAATCCTTGTCTTACACAGGTGGTTGTGTCAATCCCTAATGTAAAATAGTATAAATCTGTATATTTTAAACAAAAAAAAATTTGTTGTGTTGACCCAAATTTTAGGTTGCATTGAATTCAATTGACAGATGGTAAAATATCGAATGTTCATTTGGTTTGAACGAAAAATGTTCTTCATGCATGCTTCCCTCATCAGACATAGTCAATGTGAAATCTATGGTTGGGAATACAATTCCACATGGACAATAGTTTCTAAGTGATAGTCTCTAAGTGACATGGACTATGGATTTATTTTATTAATTCTACCCAAATAATGATAATGATATATGTGAAGAAGAAGAGATACTGGTAAATTGTTATGTAAGGGAGACAAGAGAGACTAAGATTGAAAAGGCTTATGAATCCAACATTCGAGAATGTTAATTATATATTGGTAACCCTATGTTATGGGACAAAATCTCACAGGGAGCTTTCTCAATACACAACAAAATATCCCTAGGAATAACCTAGTAATCCTAGATAGAAAGGGTGTATATTCCTATGGTTCCTCTAGATCTATATTCAATCACATAGATTCATTACTAGCCTAAGGAATGGTGGATAGTGCATACATTTATCTGGCAGTTCTCCTTCGTATATCCTAGACGTGGTAGTCTTGAAACTCCAACTACAAGCTCCACAACCTGCTTCTTGTACAGAAAAGACAAGAAATACCTCTCTACCACTCTACTCAGGATTATAACTCTATATCTAAATTACATCTAATCAGAGATACAATAAAATGAATAAGATATAAACATTTATTGATTGAACACAAATGACATGGAGGAAAATCCATGATCTATTGATTAATCATGAAGAAACTACATCAATATTACATTCTTGGGATGTAGATGCATTTATTCTTTTCTCCTTTCTCCTTCATTATCCATTCATATTCTTGGTCATGATAGGCTCACTGACTTCTGGCTATGATATATAGGAAAAGTACCTCTACAAATGGGAAGCATAACCTTTCTGTTTTTGATTCTCTCTCTCTCCTTCCCAAGACTTCCCTTTGTTATATAGTTCTTTGGAGGAGTCCAAAGAGAGGTTCGATATCTTATAGAGACTACTAGAGACTGGATTGATGTGATTTTATAGGCCCTTGACATGAATAAGCAACTCATCCCTCACCTATCAACTTCTAACTCCTCAAATCTATAAGTTTTAGAGATCATCACTTGTTCAGATACTAGTGAACTATGATGATCCTTGTTTGTTGTCTACTATATGTACACTAAGGATATCTAAAAGGTATCAAATATTAGGAAAAATGTGTGTTCTGGATTACATCTTCTTATGGAATCCTCTCTAGCCTATAGAGTGCAAATTAAGGCTATAATAGTTTCCCCCTAATGTGTGAGTTTAGGAAAGGAATGGATGGTTTAAATACATTACAATAAAATATTGTCCATGTGAGGCAACGTGAGGAGAGACAAAAGGAGTTTCAGAATTCAAAGAAGTCCTACAATCAAAAACCAATGATGAAAGTATAAATAGACCATCCCCTAGGTAGACATACTCATACTTTGAATGAGCATGGATACCAAACAATACACTGCAGATCCATGATATGAAATGTTATACCATGGACATGAAAGAATAAACAGTGGATCCATGTCATCAATAAGACCATAGAAACAAGACAATACAATGTGGATCTATCTCATGACCTCAATCATAGCCACCAAAATATACAATGTGGATCTATGACATATCCTATAGATATCAGGAAAACAACAAGCATTGATGAGAGTGTCCCCGAAGTCTTCAAAGTACTCATATAAAAGTGATATAATCCATTTCAAATTGGGAGAGGATGTTGTAAAATAAGGATATGGCCCCAACCCAACATCTTTGTCCCAAACTGTGATGGTATGAATCTACAAGATGTGAATAGATGAGTTGATGTTGAGCATGGTAGAAATTGTTTGATTATCGACCATTGATGTATACTTTAGCAAATGCGAGGGGACCCATTGATGATGAATATGGACCCAAAGGTACCTAGTTAATCTAATGAGTGTGAATATTTGATATGGTGTCGAACCCTCATAGAATCAATCAATCATGGGTCAATGAGGTAAGCCCATTGTGGAGCATGAGGAAGCTTACCACTAAGGACTGAAAGTTCCAAGGTACTAGTTGGTTTCTATATCCCTCTCCTAGATAATGTGTTGAAGTTGATAAGAAGACATTCGTCAAAGTTGGGACTTGATGTATCCCCCATCAATCAACGTGAAACATACACTAAGAGATGATGTGATCAGAGAGTATTAGTAAGTACAACTGACAAAGGGATGTCCGACTTAGAAAGTAAACAAAACAACAGATGCAAGACTAAGGCTTACACTTCCCTTGAATATATAGCATGACACAATGGTGACTTGGAATTGAGACATAAGAGTTGGATGAATATATTGCAACAACGTAGGAGGAATTGAAGCACTCTCCATGATGGTTGGAAGAGTAACCAATTAGAGGAGTATCTTTGAATCATATTACTAGGATGGATCCTCGGCAAGAAAAAATACAATAGTATGATGAGGAATCAAATGGGTTCCATATTCAAGGGAAACTTGACTAACACTGCCATTTTGAGAATAGAATAATGGAGAAAAATCCTCAGTCCTTTTTTGTATTTTTTGTCTCCTTCAAGGTTTAACAACCACGAAAGAATGAAGCAAGTATGATCAGTCTCCTTCATGGTTTAGTGAGAATGAAAGAATGATGCAATTATGTGGAGTCTCCTTTATGGTTTAATGAACACGAAAAAATGATGCAAGTAAGCTCTGTGTGTATTTTTCATTAAGTTTTAACAAGCCTAAAAAAGAGTTAAAAAGATACTTGTGAATGTGTTTTTCTTGTCATTTATTGGGAGATAAAACAATGGGAATCATAGATAATCACACTTTGTGACTATATATATATACATGTTTTGTTTCAGCTGGTACTTATGGATGGGCAAATGTTGTGAATGATGATCCATGTTTTATGTACATGCATTCTGAAAAACTTAATTTTAATGAGACAAATGACAATCTAACACATATTTAGCTAACTAATCAGCCAACACATTAGACCTTCTTTGGATGTGGAAATATTCTATTTGCTCGAAATAAATTTCAAGAAGACACACCCTTAGATACTTATGCAAAAGGAAGGGATTTCTCACACCATATGTGTGGTTAAATTGTGACACCACAATCTAAGAGTCCAATATAACAACTAGATGATGAATGCTAAGGGAAATTGGCTTGGACAATAGTTCAATGATGACACTATACTCTGTAATATGTGTGGTTAGATTCCCAAGGTAGACATCTCCTCAACTCACAATCTTGTTAGTAGGATAAAATATCAACTAAGCGGAGGATGCAATATTCAAATTACTACATATGGCACCATCAACAAATCCCACATAGACTAAGGAGGACTATGACATCTGCAAATCAATCATAAATCATGATAAGTAGCTAACTGAGACAAATAACATACACAAAAAAATAAAAACACACATATGTACAAAGCATGATACGACCATATGGCCTAAGCATAATACTTCTTTAGGTAGATCCCATTACATGGTTTGAAAGAGGATTCTCGTCTTAATCCAAAATCTCATAGTCCCCTATTTTCAAGACACATTTAAAAATGTATGGATATGCCAAAGGGGTTAAAACTTACTTCCTGTCAAGGTGTCATGGTCCTCATCATAAACCAAAACCAATTCACCCTCTGAAAAGATGTGAGGATAGATGGATTTATCATACTGATATTTGACATGCCTCTTGTGTGGTTTGTTGGCGAAAGTAGCATAACATCATTGTTCATCAATTTGGGCCAAGTACAAGAAAAACTCCTCCTCTGTGGAGGTATTGGGAAACAGTTCAATGAGAAGTTTTAATGAAAATATTTTACACTGAATTTGCAATACCTCCTATAGACTATAAACATGTTGGAAAGGGGTAAATCGAGTGGTTGTTTTGGCAAAGGTAAGTAAGCCCATAATGCCGAAAAGAGCATAAGATTCCAGTTTTTCTTGAGTTTCCCTAACATTATCTGGATCATTGTATTGAGGATATGATTGATGGATTCTACATGGCCATGGACCTGAGGGTAATATGGCGTCGATTTCCCATGCCAAAAACTGAACCTGATAGCTAATTTAGACATCATCTTATTATGAAAATGGGACCCATGGTCCATCACTATGTTTTTTGGAGCACCAGACCTAGGAATTATATGATTGAACATAGAAAGAGAAACAATGGTGACATTGTTAGAAAATGTGGGAAAATCCTCAACACATTTAGTGATGTAGTCAATCACCAAAATAAAATAGCCATAACCATTAGCAGAAGTAGTGTTACATGTCATGAAATCAATTCCCCACTTAGCAAAGGGGTATACGATCACCACAAGGATGTAGGGGAGTAGGATGAGTACACATATTACAAGTGAATATTTGACAAGAATGACACTTTCCGACCACATTCATAGAGTTTTTAAAGATCGTGGGTGAAAAATATATAGCGCATAGCATTTTCTAGGAAAGTGGCCAACCTAGAGAGATGATCGCCAGATGTTCCCGCATGGAAGTCATTCAGAACTCTTTCATCTTCCTCATGGATAAGGAAATGACATAAAATACAATCAACACCCTCATGATATAGGGTGTCATCTATAAAAAGGTAGTTTTTATATTGATGCCTTATACATCAATGTTCATCTCAGGAAAAATGAGGACAAAAAAATGAGCTTGGAGGTATGCCAAGACATCTCCATACCAAGGATCAAATGCATCAATAAGGAACAATAAATCATCAAGGAAATATTCATTAACCATTATTTCCTCATCGCATCAGGGAAGTTTAGAAATCAACTATGAGAAAGCCAAGGATTTCTTAGACTTGGACGAAATAAAATCCAATTCAAACTCTTGGAGGATTACAATCCACTTAGAGTGTTGGATCCCAATTATCTTATGGTTGAGGATGTGTTCCATTTGGATGGAATAAATAAATATAAATTTTTTTCACAAGAGGATGTAATGGCGTAATCATTGGACAACGTAAATTGTTGCCAAGGCAAATTTTCAACATTCGAGTATCGAATTTTGGGACTAGAAAGTCCCTTAGTAAGATAGTAAATGATGTCCACTCATTTTTCATATTCCTATTGGACAAGCACCATGCTTATGGTAGACCCAGAGGCGGTGAGATAGAGAAATAAATATCGAGTAGAATCAGGAGGGAATAAGGGAGTCGACATCAAGCCCTTATTCAAGGGATCAAATAACCATTGTTCTTGGTAGTCCCACATGAAAACTACATCTCTCATCAAAAATATCACAAAACGTTTCGTCATATTGACATAATTGGGAATTAATCTACATAAAAAATTTCCCTTCCCTTGCAAACTTTGAAGTTGAATAATGGTACAAGGAGGTGTCAATTTGACAATAGCCTCAACCTTCAAGGGATGAACCAAGATCCCATAATTGGAAAAAATGAATCCCAAAAATATGCTAGACACAACACAAAATATTCACTTATGTGGATTGAAACAAATGTTATAGTATTGGCATCAGATAAAAATGGCCCACAAGTCACCAAAATGATCCTCACAGTGCTTTGAGCGAGAACCCAGATAATATAATTAATCATCTACAATTTTTTTGATTTCATGGAAAGTGTATGACATGGTTGAATGGAAAGGTTATCCGACACTTTTAAGACTAAATGACAGTTTTTGATAAGCAAAATCACCCCAAGGACAAATTAAGGTAGTCTTGTGTTGATCTTTTGGCTTTATCTGGATCTGATTATAGATGGAGAACTCATACATGAATAAGAATATTTCACTACTGACACATTCATCGAACAATGAGTGGATTTGCATAATTATCCTTTGGAAAAGACCTGTTTAAATCCCTATAGTCGACACAGAACCAAATAATTCCTTGTTCCTTAGTGACCGAAACAATGTTAGAAACCTATTTGGTCAAGGGAATTGGATAGATAAACTATGCATGAAGAAGCCTCTCTATCTTCTCCTTAATGGAAACAACTTTCTTTGGGCTGAATAGATTGAGCTTCTGATGGACAGACTTGGCTCTGTCATACATCTTAATCTCATGTTTGACAATCTAGGGGTCAATTCTAGACATTTCTTCATACGACCAAGAAATAACATTGTGGGATTGTTTGAATAGGTTTTTTTATGTGTCAATTTCGTGGGGTGAAAAGGTGGAACCTATCAAGACGTGTTCAATAACACTTGGCTTCTTGTAAATGTCAATGGGTATGGTTTTCAAAATTTTGGCCAAGTTCTCTTTTGATAAAAAAAAATGAATCATGATGGAATACCGAAACCATTGAACATGGCCCATAGCAATGGGATTTTGAATGCCATCCTCAAACTATTCCAAATCAGGGAATAAATACGATCAATGATGAAAATCCCCCCTTATCATATCAGGTGAGGCCATGACCTCAATGATAGCTTCACTAGATGGAAGTTTAATATCAAGGAAGTGGTTTTAAATAGGAAGAGGATGAATGGCCCAAGAGGGATTTGGATAATGATCAAATTCTACATACTGAAGGGAATTTGAATCAAGGCCAATGGATGTTGACTGGATCACTTGGTAGGAAATATCTACTGGGGTGAGCGGGATGGATGCTCCATATTTATCAACATCCTCATGATCTAAAAAATATCTCTTACACGACTATGGTTGAGTTATTAATCATGTGTTGATTAACCAATTTTGGAAGCTTAAAGGAGAGGAAGAAGTATAAAAGAAATGTGATAGCCATATAAACATGTATAGAACTGAAATGAAGCATGAAACAACAACAAACCATAACACCAATGTGATAACAGAGTTCGACAATCTTCCCTATGTCTTTGGGCCTTTGTCTCAGTGGGTAAGGCTTTCTTATTTCCATTCAAAGCTCAATAAGTACACCATGATAGTGCCAAAAGGTTACAAAACTGATTTGTTCTTATTCTACCAAATCTCTAGAACCCAACATAAGAAACAACACTCAAATCGGATAAAAAAAGCTCCTAGAAATGGCTCGCAAAGGTGTGCTCCTCAATAGCTTCCATGTATAAACCTTCTATGAATCTCCTCCCATGGACTCAAGAAGGCCTGATTTATATAGATCTGAAGTTGTTAACCATATCCCAACTTCCCCCGAAGATATTTCCTCAAAAAGGGCCCAATATCCCCCCAAAATGGATTGAATCCCCTCAATATCGCTAAAACTCCATTTAAAATCATTATTATATGGTCACCTAACCACTTTTTGCACATATATTGGGAAAACCCCTCTGGCATATCCCACTCACTTAAAATAGATTCATATAGTTTTATGTGCCCAAGTGCTAGCCCCTTAGGGGTTGCATGGTGTACCTTTCCCCACAAGCTTCGGTCACATGGCATTAAACAATAGGACCGTGGGTCCAAACGACACGCCCAATAGGTGGTTATGCCCTGAGTCATATGGTGGAACATGGAGAAATAAATCCGCAGTGGTCAACCACATATCCTGCACCCGTGGCTTATCTATGAAGTGGAGCTCCT
>CBVK0100025317.1:0-10950 GCA_900067695.1 Picea abies
TCCCCCGCGTGGAAGAGTGTACATACTTCTGGGATGTAAATACTTCATGGCGTATAAACACGACTGAAAGTAAAATACCTCTAAATCAGGAAGATAATCAGGCTCCACAACCAATACATTTAAAGTTCTCTACCATATGTGGTCCTTATATTCTTCCTTTCTACTAAATAATGTGTCCTACTTTGCTTTATGCTATGATGGAAATACCATCATGTGAGACTACTTATTTTATTGGTTTATAATCTTGTATTATAGTGTGTATAATTATTTTTTGGGAGATGCCTGGTCCTCTTTCATGTATTCTCTACATGTGAATATTTGCTTCAAGAATAAGTCTGGTCCTCCTCCTAGATACTTTTTGTATTCTCGTATTTTATTTAAACATAGAGGAGTACCACCTCTTTAAAAAAGTAGGGGGATTTATCCCAATGATGTTATCTTAAATACCTTAAACAATATTTTAGATCAATAGGAACTTGTTAACCACTTTTGTTTGACTGTCAATTTGAGGACGATATGTAGTCCTCACATTCAAATGTGTACCTTGAAGTTTAAATGGTTTCTTCCAAAATTTGATGGTGAATGTTGGGTCTCAATCCGAGACAATGGAAGTGGGCATATCATGTAGCTTAAATATATGATCCATGAAGTCCTGGGCCACTATGGAAGAAGTGAAAGGATGACCTAGGGAAAAAAATGAGCATCTTTTGAAAGACAATCAACAACCACCACGATGTCTGATTTGTTTCCTGCTTTTGGGAGTCCCACAATAAAATCCATTGGAATGCTTTTTCAAATCTATGTTGGGATTAGTAATGGTTGCAATGCCCTTGGTTTATTCATTGTATCTCCCTTGTTTCTTTGGAAAGTTTCATAGGATGCCTTAGCGTGACTCACTATTGATGATTAATGTAGCTCCTTAAGACTTGTTGTTTTAGGGCTGAATCCTTTTCCAAAACAATGTGCCCTTTATATCACAATGTATCTTGTTTCCATGTATAACTTTTAGGTGCGTTGGGAGCTACTTGAATCCATTAGATGAGTTTCCTTAAAGTATTGTTTACTAGCCATTCCTTGTGGGCCTCCTCTAGCCATCATGGATTTGGTAATGATAAGGAAAAGAGTGACCCATCCTTGTCGAATTGTCTGGATAAATCATCAACCACAACATTCTCTTTACCCTTCTTATATATGATATCATAATCATACCCCAACATATTGATGACCAATTTATGTTGCTCTAGTGAAGACATCCATTATTCAAGCAGGTACTTCAAACTATGATGGAAAGTCTTGATTTGCAAATTCCTTTGTATGAGATATGGGTTCCAAGTCTCCATTGCACGAAGGATAGCCATAATTTCCTTTTCATATGTGGGTTTTCCCAAATTGCGGTCACACAATTATTTACCAGTGAATGACAAGGGGTGTCCTTCTTGCATTAATACTGCTTTGAGACCTCTCCCTGAAGCATTGCATTCCAAGACAAAAGTATTATTAAAGTCGAGTACTTATAATACTGGAGTAGTGCACATGTAATCCTTTAAAGTAGTGAAGGCCTGTGATGCTACCTCACTCCAAACAAAGGAATTATTTTTAAGGAGTGAAGTTAGGGGAGTTTAAGTTTTCCCATCATTTTTCACAAATTTCTTGTAGTATCCTATAAGTCCTAAGACTCCCCTTGAGCCCTTCGATGATTTGGGACGGGGCCAATCTTGCATAGTCACTACTTTCTTGGGATTGTCTCGTACGCCCTCTTGACTTACAATGTGACCCAAATATTCAACCTCATGAGACCTAAAATCACTTTTGGATTGCTTCACAAATAATTGGATGTCTCTCAAGATTTGCAAGGACTTATCAACATGTTCTATGTGTGATTTACATGCTTTACTATAGATCAAAATATCATTGAAGAATACTAGCACAAAATTGTGTAGGAAGGGTTTGACATCCTTGTTCATGAGACTTTAGAAAGTGGGTGGAGCATTACAAAGGATGAAAGGAATCACTAGAAACTCATAATGACCTTCATGTGTTCTGAAGGATGTCTACTTATTTCATCTTGATTTGGTGGTATCCTGAACGTAGATCAAGCTTAATGAAAATATTTGCTCCATGAAGTTCATAAAGGAGATCATCAACAACAGGTATCAACAATTTATCCTTGACTATCAACTTATTGACAACCCAAAAATAAAGACACATGTGCCAAGTGCCTTCCTTATTTAGTACCATGACTACTGGTGATGTTTAAGGGCTTGTAATGGGACATATGACTCCCACCTCCAATAACTCGTGAATGATATTTTCTATTTAATTATTTTTGCAAAAGAGTGGCAATAAGGACATAAAATTGGTGGTTGAATTCTTGGAATCAGAGGAATTCCATGGTCATGATCTCCACAAGAAGGGGGTAAACCCTTTGGTGTCTAAAAGACCCAATGATGTTTGTTAAGGACTAGCTGCAAGTCTGGGTGGATTTATTGTGTTGGGTTATCCATAACCTGTGTGGAATTAAATTGGGAAATAATGTCAACGTGGCCCTTATTTGATAACTTCTACATATGATGAGAGATAATTGTTTCAAGAGAGCTTGCTCAAAGCCTTCGAAGGGTGTGTACATGACCCTATTTAGTGAAACTCATATAGGGTTCTTTGAAATCCATGGTGACTGGTCCCAACATACGTATCCATTTTCCCCCTAATACTATATCACACCCACCCATATCGATGGAAAATAGATGGGTTTTGAGATTGTAGTCTCCCATTCAGAGTCTAATCTTTTCACATCTTCCCCCACATTTCATCCTACCTTGATTGTCGATGATGATTTGAAATTTGTGCATTGGGTGTAAAAAACAATGGGTTTCATTTGCCACTTTTTTGTGAATGAAATTGTGAGTACTGCCACTGTCGACTAGAACTATGACTTTATTGTGCTTGATGTAATGCATAAGTTTCAAGGTTTGTGGATTTGAAATGCCCGATAATGCATTCGGGAAGATAAGTGGTTCTTCACGAGAGAATGGAGGTTCAGTATCATCCTGAGTTTGAGTGTTGATCTCTTCAACTTGTAACTCTGGCGTCTCTTCAATACTTATGTCTCCAATTAGGGTGTGAGTGGTCATATCAATTTGGAACAATTTATGTTCTTTACACCAATGACTTGGAGCGTCATATCAATTTGGAACAATTTATGTTCTTTACACCAATGACTTGGAGCATATTTTTTTGTCACAATTAGTGAAGGCCTGTGCTAGTACCTCACTTCAAACAAAGGAATTCTTTTTAAGGAGTGAAGTTAGGGGAGTTTAAGTTTTCCCATAATTTTTCACAAATTTCTTGTAGTATCCTATAAGTCCTAAGAATCCCCTTGAGCTCTTTGGTGATTTGGGACGGGGCCAATCTTCGGTGATTTGAGTCTGATTCACATGCTTTACTATAGATCAATATATCATTGAAGAATACTAGCACAAAATTGTGTAGGAAGGGTTTGAAGATCTTGTTCATGAGACTTTAGAAAGTGGGTGGAGCATTACAAAGGTTGAAAGGAATCACTAGAAAATCATAATGACCTTCATGTGTTCTGCAGGCTGTCTTTGGGATGTCTGCCTCTTTCATATTGATTTGGTGGTATCTTGAACGTAGATCAAGCTTAATGAAAATATTTTCTCCATGAAGTTCATAAAGGAGATCATCAACAATAGGTATCATAAATTTATCCTTGACTATCAACTTATTGAGATCCCAAAAATCAAGACACATGTGCCAATTTCCTTCCTTCTTTAATACCATGACTACTGGTGATGATTAAGAGCTTGTACTGGGACATATGAATCCCACCTACCATAACTCGTGAATGATATTTTCTATTTCATTCTTTTTGAAAAAGCATGGCTATAAGGACATACATTTGGTGGTTGAATTCTTGGAATCAAGGGAATGTCATGGTCATGCTCTCCACAAGAAGGGGATCAACCCTTTGGTGTCTCAAAGAATTGATGATGTTTGTTAAGGAATAGCTGCAAGTCTAGGTGGATTTCTTGTGTTGGCTTATCCATAACTTGTATGGCATTAAATTGGGAAATATTGCCAGTGTGGCCCTTATTTGATAACTTCTACATATGATGAGAGATAATTGTTTCAAGAGAGCCTGCCCGAAGCCCTCGAAGGGTGTGTACATGAATCTCTTTAGTGAAACTCATATAGGGCTCTTTGAAATCCATGGTGACTGGTCCCAACATACGTAGCCATTTTTCCCCTAATACTATATCACACCCACCCATATTGATGGAATATAGATGGGATTTGAGCTTGTAGTCTCCCATTCAGAGTCTAGCATTTTCACATCTTCCCCCACATTTCATCATACCTCCATTGTTAATGATGATTTCTTTTGCAACTTTTTTGTGAATGAAATTGTGAGTACTGCCACTGTCGACTAGGATTATGAATTTCTGGTTCTTGATGTAACCCATAAGTTTCAAGGTTTGTGGAGTTGAAATGCCCGATAATGCATTCATGAAGATAGGTGGTTCTTCATGAGAGAATGAAGGTTCGATATCATCCCGAGTTTGAGTGTTGATGTCTTCAAATTGTAACTCTGGTGTCTCTTCAATACTTATGTCTTCAATTAGGGTGTGAGTGGTCATATCAATTTGGAACAATTTATGTTCTTTACAATTAGGGTGTGAGTGGTCATATCAATTTGGAACAATTTATGTTCTTTACATTGATGACTTGGGGCATATTTTTTGTCACAATTATAGCAGATTCCTTGTCTTTAGTTATCTGCCATTTCTGTTGGAGACAACCTTTGTACTTTCAAGGGATGTGTAAGAGTTGTTCCCAGGGAAGTACCCTAGGGAGGATGAGTGCAGGGAATGAAGGTTGGTTTTTTGTTTGTGCATTGATCACTGTCTCTTCTTAAGGGCCCTTTGCATCACTTCCAACCATGTAGTGGGACATTGCATTCTAACTTGTACTCAAATCTCCTCCTTGAGGCCACTAATTAAACATTCTTTATAAAAAGAATTTGTTAAGTTCTTTGTACAGATACATAATTTCTCAAAGGCTTCCATAAAGTTTGTTAATGAACCTATATGGCATAACTTTATAAGCCACCCCAAATAGTGAGTATCTTTCTTGAAACGTGCATAAGAAAATTTAACAAACTGACTCTAAGCGATATATCCCAGATATAATTTTTTATGCCATTCTCACCATTTCCATCGTTTTGGATCTAGATACAATACCCCCACCCTAAGTTTCATAATGTCATCAGTAATTCCTTGGAGGGTGAAGTAATGTTCCATCTGGGTGACCCATCAAATTGGATCATAATCAAAATTGTTCAGGTCCACCTTAGAAGAATGATGCCATATGTTATTATCCATTGATATCTTGTTGTGTAGACCTAGAGATGGTTATGTGTGGTTAACTAGTCCTAAGTGAGAAGTTTCTTCTTGGTGTGGCTCGATGTGTTATGGACTCTAGTGGTTTTCTTATGGTATGCCCCAAGTTTTCATATCTGTAAATTTCTCCATAAATGTCTTTTGGAAGTCCTAAGTGAGAAGTTTCTTCTTGGTGTGGCTCGATGTGTTATGGACTCTAGTGGTTTTCTTATGGTATGCCCCAAGTTTTCATATCTGTAAATTTCTCCATAAATGTCTTTTGGAAGTTGTTGAGATTCTCCTCCAGCTTCTTATCCAACGTCTCATTGAAACCACTTGTGTCATCTTGATTTCTTTTAAGTTTCTCCTCCACACAATCCAACGTGCTTGTAGTAGAGTGGGTGTTCATGTTTCTTGGAGAAGTATGAGAAGGTTTATAAGTACCCTTCATGGGTGAGCTCACTGAGATAGGTTATTAGGTCCTAGGGACAAGGGAGTATTAGGTGCTATAGTTCTCTAATATACATGCGAGGTCCAATAAGAGTACTCAACCCAATATCTTAGGGAATTGACTAAGAAGGCTCAACCATGCCCTTAGTCGTACTACTTAACCATGTACTAGAGAGTGATCTCCATGAGTGTTGTTCTCAATTTACTATAGAAAAAAAAATGGTCGATTGGTTTCAAGTGTATCAAGGGGACCTCCTATATACTCGAGGGTACGTGGAAGTTAGATTTCATATATAAGTATTGTTTGATGTGGTACTACTTGAAGGGGTACCAACATGGGTTACAAGGGTTTCCAATAATGTGATTCCACTTGTATTTCCTGCGTGTCTCTAAACAAAATTAAAAAAATATGAGCTTGTTAACCCCCAAAAAAGCTTTTAAAATCACCATAAAATTCTTGTGCAAGGTAGGGCTTGAGGTCGAAAATGTAAAGTGATTACAACTTTGGTTATACTTATATGATTGGCTATTATGACCCCAATTATGAAATTTCACGAATTTTCTAGGTCTAATGACATCAGTTTGACTGAAATTTGTGTACTTTGTCAAAAGATATCCATTTGCGAAATTCACAACCGTCACAAGAAAAAACCCTAAAAAAATATAGACTTTGAATCAACGATATTTCCACTTCCCGAACTCCGTTTTGGATGATTTATTTTTGAAATTGAGTATTTTTTTACAGGATTTCATATCTATGGCTGGTTTCTTCAAATTATACATAGAATTTTTCAGAAATCGACCTAAATATTGTCATTCTCTTTTTACCATAAAAAAATTGCAAAAAGAAAAAAAAAAAATCTCCCACTTTGTGCTAAAAAATTCTCCCACTTTGTGCTAAAAAATTCTCCCACTTCATGCCATAGGGCATTCACTGTGTGAACCTATGACATAACACCTTCGTTCATGGGATATTAAAGAATACCCTTAATTTAACTATTCTTTGCAATAAAAGAAACCCCTATTTTCACTAGATACCCCTTTTTATACTCCCCAATACCTATAAAACTCTTGAGACCCCACACCCCCCCAATACCTACAATATCTTAACTTTATTTTTTACAATTTAAAAACTCCCTTTATGAATGAATGTGATAAGATATTGGTCAACAAGGTGACACCCCCATGCTTCATGCCTAGGAAAGAGATTTGATACCACTTGTAGTGCACTTAATGTCAAAAATTTAGAGCAATCACATAAAATGTGGTGCAAAACACAATAACACAAGAGAAAAGAGAGATAACAATAAAGAGCTATATTCACTTGCTTCTTCAAGGGGGCAACCTCTAAGAACAATGCTCCAATTACAATAACAATTCTTAACAAAATAATACATAGCCTTGTACTCAATATTCAACTATCCGTAGAGAATTTTAACTAACTATGGGCCCCTTATAATGAGGGACAACCAACTAATTTGGGCCTTATTACTAAAAATGACCGTTTTTTACAATGAGTGACTATTAACTAACTATTTAATGGGTCATATTCAAGGAAGGTAGCCTCATACATTAAGAAAGTATCTAAGTAAGGGGGGTAGGGTATGACCCTAACATTTGATCTTACTTGGGCATAGCATTATGTTTTAAAGGTCCTTTAGATCAAGAATGAGCCTTTTATTTCACAACATTAAATTGCCATTAAGCATAAAGAGAGTGAGCTTTAGAGATATTTAGTGGATAATAGAGTAGTTGTAATGCAATAATATCCCATGTAATTCATTGGCATGGGATTCCACTTGTCTCATTACTACTGTTTTCAAGCTCTTAAAACCACTTCAACAAAATAAGGATACTTGTGAAATTAAAATATGCAAGATTCCCTTGATGTATTTTAGTTGAGTTATCCAAGAAGAGCAATATTCATACTAAAAGAGGGATAAAAGTTTGCAACTTGAGGAGAAGGCTAAAAGAAACCAAATTAGCTCAAAGTTTGAAACACATGGTGCTCATTATTTTGATACTATATATGAATCTATCTATGAAGGCTCCCTAATGAGGGTTCCCTGGCTTTAAATCTTAGTATCTATAAATTTACAATGCTTAAACAAAAAATGGGGAAGCCATCCATGTGGGACAATGTGTTGATTTCTCATTCTCTCCCATTGGTTCAATAATATTGGAATATATCATATAATAAAATATAAAGGGAAAAGGTTTAAACTTTTTTTCCCAAGTTTTTTGCAAGCTTTTAATAGATGCCTCTTTAGGGGTAGTAGCCACAAAGTTAATAATATTAACAAAAAATGAAAGGGAGAATACTAAATAACCCTCCTTACTAAACCCAACGGTAATCCAATGGGTGTGATGGAGAGGAGACTAGACCATCACCCGATCTTAATGTATGTTGCCTTCATGTTCTTCTCAGTTTGTATTAGTATTTGGAAAAACAAAATTGAAACTATAAAAGTAATACACAATGATGGTATTTTAACAAGTGAGAAACTAAAGTGACACATTATTGCATGCTTGTGAAAGATGTGTTTAATATAAAAACTACAAATTTAGAAAAAAAGAGAGCACATATGCATGCTTTTTTGTGTTTTTTTGGTTGTTTAGTGGAATAAACAATCCTTGTTTATTACGAGATTAACATAGTAATTAATCCAATATATAATAAAATAAAGAATAATGAATGAATGGTATGACTGATAACTACAATGAGCCACGTGATGGTGTATAAATATACATTGATTAGTCACAAGGTGAATGAGTGTGTGGACCTTAATGTTTCATTAACCTAATGATTATATAATTTATTATTATTATTAGCATCAATGGTAGTAGTAGTATGGTTGTTACATTGCCACCCCTTCAAACAATGCTTTGTCCTCAATACATAACAAATATGATTCTCTATAGTTAAGCATATTTTATTATTGGCATCATCTTTATCTGGTTGTAAGGGTTTGACTTGATTCTTGATTTAATTCCTTACAAGGTTTCTTTGTAGCACATGCAACATATTTTGAAGTCTTTTGACATAGTTAATTAATATGAAATCTCGATTCTCCTTTTTAACATTCCTTCCTTGCTTTCATTGTTGTGTGTTTATTTGTGTTTCTTGTCCCTTTTTCATTAGTTGTAAATCACATTTCTTGAGGGTGGAACTTTTAACACCATATAATTTATAGTTATGTCCTTGCCAACTAAATTCCCTGAATTGTTATTTGAGATTGATGTTATAAGATCCCAACTAAATCAACCATTAAATACCCAATAACATATCCATCTCATTGTGTGGTAGAGTGTAGAACCCTGCTTGTAGTTCCAATTCTTGTATTTGAATTGAGATTTTATGACATTTTCCTACTTCTTTGACCTATTATCCATCAATGATTGTAACTGTGAGGTCCTTTCCAGGGTACACAAAAACATTTAGTTTCTTAGAAAGATTGATGTCTATACAATTATGAGTATTGTTGGAATCTACACAAATAATTACATTTTTTTTTATTCCTTTGACTTTCATGGTCTTAGGTTGTAACTTCCCCATCATGGTTGCTAGTGTAACTATAGGTTCGCTTTTCTCAAGTGGAACTATAGGTTTACTTTTCTCTTTTATGGGTTCTTGGGTCTTATCAACCTTTCTTATATGAGGTGGAATATATTTTGTAGTCAGTTTTTGCAATTGTTCTTTTCAAGTATTAGTTTCATTTTAGGACACCCTATCTTCATTCTTATTTTGGTGGGATGATAAGATTGAAGCTAATCATATTTTTGGCATTGCTTCATTGTGAATATTAGGTATTTTGATTTTAATTTTATTGGGCTGACTTGTTCTACCATGATTTCTTTCATTATTTTTGGTTGAGGAGTCCAATTTTAGTGGTGAATTTTCATAAATCAAGGGTTATTTCATTAAATCACCTCATCTTTCAATTAGTTGATTAATCCCTTCTCTATGCTCATTAGTTATCATTGATGTTTTGTTCTTGTCATTGATATGTCTTATTAAGTCTATCCATTCTCTTTCAAAATCTTCGATTAACTTGTCAATTTTGTCTGCAAATTCTTTTCATGAGTTCTCAATCTTATCCATAAATTGCATGATGTTATTGGCTTCATCTTCATCACAATTAACCTTTGATTCCATGATTTTATTGATAGCCATTTCTTCATTATTCTTATATTTTTGTTTCATTTTTTTTTTTTGTTGGGCCAACAAATTTAGGGTCTACCTCATTTTCCAATGCTTTCTTGCAAAATTTGCAAATGTAGCTATCGTTAGAACCATTTGTTGAGCTTTGTTGTGATTTTTTTTTTCATTTTCTAATCAAAATGCACTTGTTCTTATTCTTGTTTGCTTAGTATAACATCTTTTTGAAATAAAGTTTGCTCACATGTGATTTGTTTCTAGAATTTTTTCTATGCAATTGTAAGCGATTCCTCGTTTTTGTGTCTTTCCTATTAGAAACTTTTTTTTTTCATAATACAATATTTTTCCTTTTTGTCTACCTTTTTCAATAGTTGTCCACGAATAATGTAATTTTTTCTTTGCATTTTTCTTTTGGTCTTTACTAACCTATTACTATGATTACTTATGTCTTCTTTAAGTGTGTTGTACGAGTGTTGTTGCAAATGTTTGTTCCTAGGTATATTTTTCACATTGCATAAAGATATACTTGTTTGACTTTTATTTGTTGCAGAAAATAGCTTGTAATTTACATTCACAAAGATTTGTACTTTTTTGATGGTTCATATACTATATGTGTTTCACTTTTTTGAATTTCAACTATGTCAAATACCTTCACTCTTTGTGCAGAAGAAGGTATTGAAGTTGTGCTCTTCCCTATTTCAGAAGGCCATAAGTGGATTTTGATGTTTAATATCCTAGCTAGCCACTCATAAACAAACAACCCACCCTCAATATAACCTTCTTTATATGGAAATACTAATTGTTGTTGAAATATTGTAACTTCGAAGAATATTCTAATCATAATTGAGTTATTATTCTATAGATCAAATCCCCTTTTGTGGATTGATCATGTTGAGTCTTGTATAAGACCAAATCCCCTTTTGTGGATTGGTCAAACCATAGTTA
>CBVK0100025322.1:0-13564 GCA_900067695.1 Picea abies
TGTGATCTTATACACTAGGTCTATTACAGAGTTACAAATCAGATTTGGATGATGAAATTTATGAGCGATTTTGGTTGAGGTACATGTTGGGTACATGGTTGAGACAAGTCGTTGATGAGTTGGAACATACATGAGGTGTATAGTTGATGATGTTGGTACATCTTGATGAGTCATAGTTTATGTGTATTCGATGCATGATTGGTACATATTTTGTGCATGGTTGATGCACTCGTTGATGGTACAGTTTGATGTACAGGTTGGTGCATGGTTGATGCACTTTTTTATGGTACATGTTGATTACAGGTTGTTTGGTACATGTTGATGCATGGTTGATGCACTTGTTTATGGTATAGGTTGATTGGTATAGGTTTTTACGGTGGTATATCTCATAGTGATAGTGTGATAGTGGTTCCATCATTCTACTTCTACGTCAGGGTGGTTGGACGGGGCAAGGAAAAGTGGTTGTAGCCACCTTCCAGTTGTAGCTGAAGAACATAGGAGGTCATAGCCTCCTTCTAGTTGCATCTAAAGAATTGGGGAGTTGGAGCTTACCTCAGGTTGTAGCCTGAGAAATTAGGGGGTTGGATCCTCCTTCCAATTTCAACTGGAAAACAAAGGAATTTGGTGCTTCCAATGAATGTAATTCTTAAAGACATATAAGAAAATTCATTCTGTGGTTTTCTCCCGCTTTGGGTTTCCACGTAAAAACATTGGTGTACTATTTATGTGTATGATTTATCATTTGTTCATTGCTTATTTACTCGGAAACTATTGGATGATAATGCTACATTGATATAACACTTGCATATTGTGGTTAAAAATGATTGAATTTCTCTATTACTTATTAACCTCCCCTCTTAGTAATCCAATATGAGTTAGATGGGTTAGGTGGAAGATGCCACAATAGTGCCATGCTGGATGAAAAAAGTGATGAGGAACCATGTGGCACTAAAGATGAATTCAATGAACGAAACCCCAAAAGCTTTGGAAAGTTATAACTTCTAATCCAAAGCTTGGTTTTGGGCATGGCTATAGTCGTTGGGAAGCTCTTGAGGAGCTAAAGATTATCATATCCTCTAGATGGGGATTTTAGACAATTGAAGAAAAGAGAAAATTTAATACCCCATTCCTTAAAAAGGTACTTAGGGGGTTGGGTGTGTTACATATACCTCTTAAATAACTCTTTTTGGGTGGACTTGTCAATACAATGATTTGGGGTATATCTCAAAAGACTCCTTTCAAGCTATTATTCATAGTGAGATAAGTGGAGGATAAAACATCCACAAAATCTTTGGTGGTCCAATGGTTCAAACTCATAACATGACCAACTCAAAGAACCAACAATAGGCCCCACTAGCTCATAACCAACAATAGACCCAAATTTCTTAGTGCATACAACTAGAATACAAAGAAACTAACATTGTGAATTCACTTGAACTTGTTAAGGAGACAATGAGAAAAGAACATGGCATCTTGAAACTATTAGGTGACTACTTGAATATCTAGGTAGGAGATCCGGACATTGATCCAACAAAAGAGGAATTTACTTCCCTTGAAGTATATTTTTCACACATGTTTCAAAGATAATTAACATCCACACTTTTAGGATCATAATTCATGGCACTATTTTCCAAAGGTTGACATGAATGAAATTGATGGGTTGAATCCCTTAGGTAGAGTTACTTAAATGGAACATTATTTCTCTCTCCATGACATTATTTATGACCTACACAAACTAAACATGGGTTTCTTGTATTTGGATTCTCAACGTTAGTAGTGGTGGAAATGGTATAGGAAGGATTATAAAGGCTACATTGTCTCGACCCAGTTTGTGCAAGTACTTTATGATAATTTTGAGTGTGACACTCACCATTTGGGATGCCTAGTAAAATCACACCAAATAGTAATATTTATGAAATATATTACCTCCTTTTACAAATTGGAAATACACAGAGGGATACTTTGATATATATTTTTAAATAATTTTTCATCAGCAGTGTCAAGGACACAATTAAAGAACACATCAAGATGCAATGCCCATAAACACAATTGGAAGCTTGTGATAGAGCTAAAGACACTGAGATAGTGATCAATGCACAAACCAAGACACCTTTATTCACCACTCACCCTAACCTCCTGATGTAAACTACCCCCAACTCCTCCAACTCGCAGCCAATCAACATCCACAAGTTATCTCCTAAAGAGATGGAAGAACATCAATGCCTCCATATTTGCTATAATTGTGATGAGAATTAATTCAAAGGGAATAAATGTAAAGAACAAAAATTATCTCAAATGAATGTATCTCCACATGAATAATCATAGAACATTGCTATTTAAGATACTCTTGAACCATATTTGTAAGACACTACCCAACCATGGAATATGAATCCCCCTTCCAAGCGCCTTCTAAGGAACATTAATTTTCTCTCCATGCCCTATCAGGTTTCTTGACACCACAAACCTTGAAATTAATTGGCTACATCAAGCACTGTAAAGGGATTGTGTTGATTCATAGTCATAGAAACCACAATTTTATCCATATGAGAGTGGCATAAGACATCCATTGTTATGTATGTCCTGTATCTAATTTTCAAACTATGATTTCTAATGATGACATGATGAAATGTGGGGGGAAGATGTAAAAATGTGAAACTACAAATGGGTGAGTATCATCTCAATAATCACATTTTCTCCATAGAAATGGGTGGTTGTGATATTGTTCTTGGGGAAAAATGGTTATGCACTTTAGGACTAGTCATCATGGATTTTAAATAATTGTACATGATCTTTATGCATGAAGGGTAGAAACATACCCTCAAATTACATCGGGTTCCCTTGAAATTATAACCTGATCTCATTGCATGGATTTTAAATAATTGTACATGATCTTTATGCATGAAGGGTAGAAACATACCCTCAAATTACATCGGGTTCCCTTGAAATTATAACCTGATCTCATTGTATGGAGAATTTGTTGAATAAAGGCCACTTAGGTGTTATTGTGCAATTTTGGGCCATATAGGTAGTCAACACCACACCACCAAAGTTTCACCTTGATTTGCAGTTGGTTCTCTCTAAGCATAAATAGGTCTTTTAAACACCAAAAGATTTACCACCTTCACATGGGGACCATGACCATGGTATTCCCCTCATTCCAGGAATTCAACCATCCAATGTGCATCCTTTTGCACATAAAAATTAAATTGAAAATATAGTTAAGTAATTGTTGGAGGAAGGAGTCATACATACTAGTACTAGCCCTTACTCATCACCAATGATCATGGTATTAAAGAAAGAATTTAGTTGGAACTTGTGTCCTAATTTTTTGGCTCTTAATAAGTTGATGATCAAGGACAAATTTCCTATCCCAATTATTGATGACCTTGTGTATGAGCTTCATGGAACCAAGTTTTTCACTAAACTTGATCTGTGTTATGACTACCACCATATCAATATGAAAGAGACATACATCCATACGACAAGTTTTCATACAATCAAGGTCATTATGAGATTTTAGTGATTCATTTTGTCCTTTGCAATAATCCATCAACCTTCCATATCCTCATGAATGAAATATTTCAACCATTCCTTTGCAATTTTGTGCTAGATTTCTTTGATGATATTTTGATCTACAACAAAACATAGGAATATCACATTGAGCATGTTGATAGATCCTTGCAACTCCTACAGGACCACCATTTATTTGTAAAAAAAAATCAAAATGTTATTTTGGGGATTCAGAGGTTGAATAATTGGGTCACATTGTAAGCGAGGATGGAGTACGAGTTGATCCCAAGAAGGTCACAGCTATGCAAGATTGGTCCCATCCTAAAACACTTAAGAGATTGTGTGGATTCTTAATACTTATAAGGTACTACATGAATTTTTTGAAAAATTATGGAAAACTTATAGCTCATTTAGCCTTTCTACTAAAATCAAATTCCTTTATTTGGAATAAGGATAAGGAATATACCTTCTGATCTTTAAGATATGTCATGTTCCCAACTCTAGTATTAGTTGTGCTATATTTTACCAATATTTTTTTCTTAGAATGTGATTCATTGAGTAGAGGTCTTATAGAAGTATTGATGTAAGAGGGGAACCCTTGGAATTCACCAATACGTATTTATGAGACCATAATTTATGTAAATCCACATATGAGAAAGATATTGTGGCCATCCTGCATGCTACAGAGACCTGACACCCATACCTCATTGACAAACATTTCTAGATCAAGAATGAACATCATAGTCTAAAGTACTTTCTTGAACAAAGGTTATCCTCGCCAAAGAAACATAAGTGGGCCATGAATCTGCTAGGGTATGACTATGTTATTTTCTATAAGAAATCTAAATAAAATGTGGTAGTTAATGCCTTATCCCAACAATTTGAGGATGACAAATCCCCTTTCACCTTATCTTTACCCATTTTAGGATGGGTTGAGGAATCCTATCAAGAATGGTTGATAGATAACACTATCATATAACTCATACACATGCTTCAGGAATATCCCAATCCTCCTAAGGGGTATACATGGTATCTAGATACATTGTGATACAAAGGACACACTTTGCTAGTAAATAATTCTTCATTAAAACAAAAAAATTTAGAGGAATTGCATTCATCACCTACAATAGGCCACTATGGATTTCATAAAACAAATGAATGAACTAAGTGTTCGTTCTTTTGTGAAGGGATGAAAACTAACATCTAGGATTTTGTGGCCACATGTTACACCTGCCAAATAAACAAAGGGGTTATAGTAAATAAATTAGGGGTACTACAAATGCTATTGATCCCAACTCACATATGGGTCGAAATCACTATGGATTTTATAGTGGGACTTCCAAGGGAAGGAAAAAAATTTGTGATCATGGTGGTAGTTGATTGTCTCTCCAAATATGTTATTGAGAGCCTACCTTCACTAGAAAATTTTGGCTTGAACTATTTAAACTACGAGGTTTCTAGATAAAAATGAGCACTACATATCACCACCAAATAGATGGTCAAATTGAAGTGGTCAACACATTCCTAGAAACCTATTTGAGATGCTTCTCCTATGAAAAATCACACCAATGGGAATAATGTATTTCCATGGAGGAATGGTGGTACAATACCTTTTATCATGGAGCTACTAAAATGACACCATATGAAGTAGTTTATGGCCAAAAACCATTGTCAAGAACTCCATATTTACTAGGAACTTCTAAGGTTCAAGCAACAAATCACACACTCCACACTAGAGAAGCCATTCTCCACATACTAAAGGAAAATTTCTTTATGGATAAAAACATAATGAAGAAACAAGAGGACTAGCATCACTCAAAATGTTCTTTTGCAATAGGGGATTAGATATTTCTTCTACTTCAACCCTATAAAGAAACATCACTAAAAGAAAAAAAACCTTAAAAATTAGTATCAAAGTTCTATGGACCCTATGAGATCATTCAACACATTGGAAAAGTGGCCTACAAAATGTCTCTACCAACCCACTCCAATATTCATCTTGTATTTCATGTATATTGTCTAAAACAAATTCATGGGATGAAAGTGCAAGGTGCAAATCATTCTACCAGAACTTGATGATGAAGGATCCATTTGGCTTCAACCAATAGCATTATTGGATATTAGAGAACATCAATTACACTAGCCCATGGTGAATGAAGTATTGATTGAGTGGAAATACATGCCACTTGAAGATGCCACGTGGGAACCATCTATGACCCTATAGAAATTTCCTCATCTTTAGCCTTTAGGATAAAGTTGATTTTGAAGTGGGATATCATGTTAGTGTCCTACCCTAACCTCCCTAATTTTTGACTTGTATATAAGTTAATGTATTTTTATTTCTGTATTTTCTTATACTTAGATTTTTATTTTTATTTTTTATGATGGATTGATGACCAATCTCTATCAAGTTTCACCTTACTCAAAATACACTTGTATTCTTTGTCATATTCATATTGCGCCAAGACTTAGCCGTTTATTGAATTATTTATGGAATGGTAGGTATGTGGGTTGGTTTCATTATTTTAACTCAATTCCATTCCTTCTCTATCACAAGAATTCATTCTGTGTTCTGCAATCCTCATATTGCACTACACTTAGAACATTTTTATCTTTCACCATGGGTTGGCAAGTATGAAACATTTCTATGATTCATTTTCTTGTCATGACCACAAGTCCAACAGAACGATCTATAATACTTAGTCATTTTTAGGATATGCTCTTAAATCTCTTGATATCCCAACACTTAACCGATTTTTCATGTTACCGCAGGTTCACAAGTCATCAAAACTTTGCAATATTCTTCTCTCTATGTTTGTCCAATAAAGTCCTATACTTAACTTTTTTTTTAAGTCTCTACCACAAGTTCATCATATTCCTACTACCTCTTGATATCCAAGTCCGATCCTCCACTTCAATACATGAATTACCTTTTCACCTTCCCCAAGAGATATTTAATTCTAATTTTATGGAGGGTAACAACTAATTAAATATTGAAAAGGCCATTATTAATGGAACACTTCTCAATGTAATTATCCATTTAATTCACATTAATCATTCCATTGAAAAAAAATCTTTGAGTTATATTATAGAAAAAATAATTTACTTTGAAGTTAACGTCCTAAAGTGACTGTACAAGAGTCTGCAAACTTCATCAAAATGACTATGAGAAGAAGAGAACAATTTTGCAAGGATACTCTAAACTTATTTGGGGGAGAGAACCAGAGGTTGCAGTGGTTGATATTGTATTGGTATTATTCGTCATTTCTAGAAATAATTGAAAAAATTGTTTGGACATCAGGCATTTCCTTAACTGGATGTGTACCCAAGGTATTTGATTTTAAAGAAATAGTTTACTCATGTGTTTAAAAATTTGATTAAAATCGAAGGACAATTCAACTTCAAGGTGAATGTCCTATTTATTTATTACCATCGCTTTTCAAAAGAATGTTAAAGATTAAAGATCCAACTATCACTTTCAAGGGAGATGAATCCATAAATTTCTTGAAGGAGAAAGATAATAGACTAGAACTCGTGCAGGAATATCTCGAAGATCTTGCAACAATGCCGAAGGACATATCATAAATTCAGGTCAGTTTTCTTAAAAATCCTTATTGAGAGATAACATGGTTTTTCACCAAAGTTACAGGTCAAGAATCCACAACAACCATTCCTCGGTTGGATCTTTACAATTTACATTTCATAGTTCATGAGAAGGCAATCTTCGACTGGGTGAAGATTATTTCTAGGGAAATCTCTGCACAATTGTCAAATTTCAAGAAAAATAAGAGATCTTATATCTCTTCCTATTTGATATTTGTTATCACTTACTATCATGTATTTAATGGTTTGAGTTTTGGAAGAATATTTGACTATAGAACCGATCTAGTACCAATGTGGTACCAATCCTTATGGAAGCAAAAGGCCACTTATCATTTTTACAAAGATTACAATGCATTTGTATCTTCTTTCAAGAAACTTATTTTCGGTTTGAATACATCCATACTACCCTTGGAAGCATCAACTTTCTTGCATAGAAAAGGGACCATTGAAAAAATGGAACATTATAGTGTGGTGAGAATCTATCATTCTCATGAAAAGCCCCTTTATATCCCTTATTATATTTAAGATAGAATGTTTTCCATAGAGGTTGCTAGATAATACATGATTTGGGTACATTTCTTATACGAGAAAAGGAATAAACAATTCATTCCATTTCCATGGAGAATTGGGGAAATTTTATTAAGAAGTATTTCGAAAATTGATGAATTTGTAGTACAGTTGGACCAATATAGTTTAAAATTTGCAGAAGAAATCAAGGGTTTTGACCCAAATCATATTTTTATGGATCACATGGCTTCTGTTGGATTTAGCATTTAACTTGCTAATACATTTTTATTTAGAGAAGAGGAAGGTGATATTCAATACCTTCTAGCACCAATTTTCAAAAGGAAAGAAAAGGATATTGAGACTATTGTTAGTACTACACATCAACATAAATAGAGGGAAAGAGTGGAAAATGAAAAAAGTACTCATTCTCCTAATGTTTCATAGAAAAGTGGACCACACAAGCAAAGTTTTTCAGTGAGTGACACTAGAGAAAAATAAGTCTTCAATTAATAATTCTAATGATGGAGGTGACAAAAAACCCTTCGAAGGGAAAGTTGGAGCTGTCTCATAAACCCTAGGTTAAAATAAAAATACAAAATTCTCAACAAGAGCTAGAAAAAAAAAGTACCTGAGAACGAGATTATCCTTGAACATATGGACCTAGACGTTGATAGCAAGAATATATAATTTCCTGACAATGAATAGAGATTGAAAGAAAGTAAGGAAGTTGCAGTCAAAATAGAAATGCAAGAACAAGCATTTCCATAGGAGGAATCCTTCACTTTGCAGAATGCTTTATTTGATAAAAGTTCCAATTTTTTTTTTTGAAAGAATTAATTCAGAGAATAAAAGAATTTAAGGAAAATTTTGTTTGGAGTTAGATCTTAGTGGCATACCACCTTCCAGAATTACCATAATTCACAGAGCTATGAGCGATTCTTTAGAAATGTCGGTGGATTATATGGAGGCTGAAAAAATCATACTTAAAGAAAGGATTAAGGAATTAGAGTGTACTCTAATGCCACCCCTTATATTTTCTACTTTGGTTTAAACAGTCCAACCTTGGAAAAGCTCTGATAAAACCACATAATCAATTTTAAGGTTGAAGGGAACGTTGATTGTACTTGATGCAGTTAGACGCTATATTGGAGAAAACATAAAGAAGAGAATGTCTCTCATTTTAGAGACATGGGAGTTAGCAAACAACTTTGTCTCTGTGGGTTCCAAGATTCAAAATTTTAGAGAATATCTACAAGATGACCTAAAAATGATGAAGGGTCTTATAAATATATCGTCATTACATTTATTTTAAAGGTTTCGGGTATGAGTGAACTTAAAAGAAAAGAGGAGGACTCACCCTCTCCTACCCGTATAAAAAAATTGAAAGCATGTTGGATGAAGATACTTAAAACCTTAAAGGAGCTACTATACGATCTTGATATTTTGAGTATTAAAAAGGGGGAAGCTTATTTGAAGTTGGTCGAGTTAGACCTTGCAGGGAATACTCGTGAAGTACAAGATCCTAAATTGATTTCAATTTCTATTCTCATGACAAGGGAAAAAATGAGGAGCATGTAGAAATATTGAAGGGTGTATCAACAGACAAGTTCAATAGTATGACTGAGTACACAGAGCAAGAAATTGAAATTTGGCTTGTAGAATCCACTTTTATTTTTACACACCTTAATTTGAATTTTGAATTCTTGTTCCTATTTCCTCTCCTTCACTTAGGGGTGCACTAGTAATTAGTTTTTGTTAATTAATAATTAACTTATTTTCATTTCATGCACATTCTCCTAATTTGTAATTATTTTCTTATAAACTTGAATTGAAATAGATATTATCTCATGCTATGACATACTAATTTATTTATACTACATTAATTTAATTAATCTTTGTTTTCTAAGTAAAATGCATAATTATATGATTGTTTTCTCATTAAATAAATATGCATGTTAAAATAATTGGATTCAATTATATGCTCGGCTAACCAGCTCTGATACCACTTGTTGGGTAGTAGAATAAAAATAGAGCATAAAACTAAGAAAATCAAACCAAGAACAACACAATAACAATCACACAACTGACACAATTATTTATGTGGAAACCCAATGCCGGAAAAAACCACAGGAAATGATAGTCGATATTCTTATTATTCAAGGGAGAATTACAATATCCAACACATACATACAACCATCCTCTCCTCACAGCCACACTTTACTCCACAATATTGTGTATTGCTCACACACTTTACTACACATTGCACTGTATCTCTATGGGTATGCGCATATATAAAGCATCTCTCAAACAACTAGAATAATTGATTATAATTAGATCCACTAGTTACACAATTTGTTGACAAAAGAGTACATGCATGCACATTCCTAATATAGTTGCATGCATGTGCATGTGACCGCATGGGAAATTCATTGGCATGTTTCCAACAACAAGTTGGGAAAACTAGAAGAAGGTCAAATGGATGGTATCAAAGGAAATATTCTTCGATATCATGTCTATCAGATATAGTTAATGGGAATATTAGGTGAAGGCTCGAACGATGACCACTGTAGCCTTACGTGGAGTGAAGTTCCAAAGTGGTAAGACAGGTGAGTGCCACATCGCTGCCATGTTTTCTCCATGTTAGTTGGAATGACTGAGGATTTAGAAGTGTCCACGGGTAGGCCAATAAGGGTCAAGAAACTTTAAGAGACCACAACTTTTCAACCAAAGCTTATTTTTTAGCATGGTTACAGTCGTTGGAAAGCTCTTTATACAAAAAATTCGACAGTACCCTTGAGAAGATGTTTTGATATGATTTAGGAAAAGAGAAATTTGAATGCCCCATCCCTTAAAAGATACTTAGAGGGTCGAGTGTGTTACATAGTGGTATCAAAGTAGAGTTCAAAATCTAGGATTGAGTGGGTCACCAAGACCACTTAAGATTATTTAAGAAGGATTTTATGTTATCTAGAATGCATGTTTTTTTTAAATTTTGACAAACATTACAATGATAATTGGTGTTTCGACACCTAGGACAGATTGAAGAATCATAGAGGCAAATGGTGCATCATAATATTGAAGACACCTCACATCTTAGAGACGAAGAGTATGATGGTAGGAGGGACAGAGAAACCCCTCCAGATTTGATGGCCACTATGAGAAGTCTTAAGGCATACAATGAGAGATTTATGAGGGATCATGTAGAGAACAAAGAGTTGAATGCAGTGCTACTGCATATCCTATCTTAAATTTAGAAACATATGCAACAAGGCCCTAGCAACACAGAGTTACAGTAGTCAGAGAGGATGAAAACCCCTTTGGATACTCTAAAGCATGGATTGCCTCACAGTGATGAGGGAAGGAGTTCTTCTAGAAATATGCATTAGAGTGCCAAGAAGGGCGAATCGATTGGATTTATCTTCACAATGTTATCTAGATGGAAGGCTACTTCGGCATAACAATCTAATAGTGGCACAGAATCTAGAATTCCTAATAAGAGAAAGAGAAATAATTCTCGAAGTTCTCTGACTAAAGAATTTAAGAAGGCTAAACCGCCTACCTTTGATGGAGGGATAACAAAAGGAGAAGATGTTGAAGTATGACTATTCAGGATGAAAAGGTACTTCTGAGTGCACAATTATTCTAATAACACCAAGGAAAGAATCTTTGTGTTCCCTACCTTAAAGACAAGAAGGAAAGAGTGTAGCATTTCCTCAGTGGATTACCACAGTCCTATCAAGATAGGATTAAGTTTGATAAACCCAAGAAGTTGGAGGAAACCATTTAGAAGGCCAAATTTTGTTATGATCAGTCTAAGCATAAGTTTGAGTCTTTGGAATATTGGAAGAAGAAGGACAAGAGTGGATTCTAGAGAAAGGGATTCAAGTCATTTCCATGCAAGAATTTGGGAAAAGGTGCATAGTTGAGTCAGCCAAGAAGGAATGTGCATCGGTAGAAATTTATGTCCCAAAGTAGAAATAACCAGCATAGTAGGCAAGGGAAAGAGTAAAGTTCTTTGATACCACTTGTAATATTCCAGATAATAAAAGTATGCAGAATAGAAATAAAATGCTAGAAATGGGAAATGAACAATAATATAACCAGAACAACACCACAATAATACCAATATGATAAAAAATAACACAAGAAATAGCACTTTGATTAATGAGAGCAATGTTCACTTGCCTCTTCGAGGGGGAAACCTCCAACGGAGCATAGATCTATTACAATAATATCAAAGACAAAAGTTCCCATACCCTCGACTCCTATTTATACTAAATATGTCTATCAAAAGAACCATCTAGAGGAAGATCCTTCTAGAAGCGGAAGCTTCTGTTAGGTCTTCTTACATTGGACTTATTGTTCCTTATTAGCGGAAGCTTCTGTTAGGTCTTCTTACATTGGACTTATTGTTCCTTATTTCTAGGCCTTATTAATATTTACCTTTATTACATCAGAATATATTGTTCTACCTATGTGAGGGGTTAGGTCCCTAACAACATCCAAAAAGAGAGCTTGTCTTTTCAATCGATCTCGTTCCTGGAGCAGTGCTAGCCTCGAGAGTGCCTTACAGAATGAGTACACCAGAAGTAGTGGAACGAAAAATATAGCTAAAGGAAATGTTGGACAAGGGTTATATAAAGCCTAGTGTGGATCCATGGGGAGAACTAGCTTTGTTTGTAAATAAGAAAGGTGGTACCTTGACGCTATGCATCGATTATAGAGAGTTGAACAAGATGACCATCAAGAAAGAATACCCTTTTCCTAGGATAGATTATCTCTTTGATTAGATCAGAGGAGATACTGTTTTCTATAAGATAAATTTGAGGTCGGGATATCACCAAGTCATGATTAAATATGAGGGAATTCACAATACATCCTTTAGAACAAGGTATGGGCACTATGATCTTGTTGAGGTGCCATTTGGACTTACAAATGCACCATCTACATTCATGTGTTTTATTAACAATGTGCTCAGTAAGTATTTAGACAAGTTTGTCTTAATTTTCATGGATGATATCTTGGTGTATTCCAAGAATCAAGAAGAGCATGAAGAAAAACTCATAATAGTGTCACAAGAGTTAAGAGAACATCAGTTGTATGCTAAGTTCAACAAGTGTGATTTCTTTAAAAAGGAAATCCAATATATAGGCCATGTAATCTCAACTGAAGGAGTGGTAGTACAACCTGAAAAGATCAAGGTAATAATGGATTGGTCTACCCCTAGAAATGTGACCAAATTGAGATCATTCATGGGATTGGTTGGACATTACAGAAGGTTCATTAAAGGATTATCCAAGATCGGTAGCCCTATCACCTCATTACAAATAAAAGGGGAGAAATTTGAGTGGACATAGGAATGTGAAGATAACTTCCAATAGCTAAATCAACTATTGTAATGTCCTCGACCATCCATATCAGGCCACTCTACGCCAGATAACTTTTATTGTTCTCTCTATGGAACATACTGTAACATACCCAGTATCCAATTGAGCTATGCCACATAACTTTTTTGAACTGCATGCAATTAAGATACATACACACAAAAATCTTGTGAAAGCATTATGTATAAAATGTGAATGTACAAATACATCTGTAAATACACAGATTCACACTGAATAAGAGTAAACATATACATGCAACATATACAGGAAATACCCATAAAAATAAGCATGTAAATAACAATACAACATGTAAATTTATCACACAAATGACACTTATCTTGGTAATAATGTCACCAACTACGTGCAGACCTTCCATGAACCTCCCATCCTTAGACCACATTGTTCATCACTCTAAACAATGATTCACCCTAGAGCTGGGACTAAACTCCACCTGGGTAAAGGGATTCCTAACCAGGCTAAAGGCTCATAGATAATAGGAAATACTCTATCTCAAGTGCCAACTCAAACTAACAACCTATAGTCCCTCATTCCCCACATGC
>CBVK0100025325.1:0-13909 GCA_900067695.1 Picea abies
TTGAGATGATAGATCTTGGCATAATGAAATATTTTTTGGGGATTGAGGTTGACCAATCAACCAAAGGGATTTGTGTCTGTCAGAAAAACTATATATCAAACATCATCAAACGATTATGTGTGGAAGACTTCAATCTATTAGAAACCACTATACCCCTAGGCACAAAATTGAGCAAACACGATGAAGGCTCTATAGTGGATTCTACTTTATACAAAAGTTTAGTAGGCAATTTGTTGTATCTTACAACAAATAATCCTAATATTATATATGCAGTTGGATTTGTTTCTAGGTTCATGGAATACCCTAAATATTTTCACTGGAAGATGGAGAAAATAATTCTGATAAATGTTACAGGCACTCTCAATTTTGGTTTATGGTACACTCAGTCTGAAGATAATCATCTTTCCACCGTATTCAATTTTGGTTTATGGTACACTCAGTATGAAGATAATCCACTTGCCACCGCATTCAATGTTGCTTAAAAGACTACATATTTCTCCCACACTTTGCACTCGTCTTGTACTATTAATATGATGTTGATCAGACATCCATCATCAATACCCAGATAAAGCTAGCGGCCCATGGGATATCTATTACGATTGATGATGCCCGTATGTACGGCAGTGTGACCCATCTAAGTGGATTCATAACTAGAAATATATATATTTCTTGCCGATGATTCCTCCCCCCATATGGAAGTATGCCAAAAAAGGTACATCCGAAACCAGTGTAGCCAACCAATCAATTGCATTCGTTATTAGTAAGAACTTGCACCCAACCATTAATGGCAAAAGAGAGAGAAAATGTTTGCAACAGTGAGCCAACTCCATCAAAAGTTGCAATTGTTGAGTCCAACCAAGTCTAAATAATAGAAATCAGCATAGAAAGTCTTGGGATCTTTGGATGAGTTCCAGAGTGTAAGAATAAAAATAAATAGTGATGAATAAAAGAAAATGCAGAGGGTTTAACTTTAATAAAAATTCATGCGATGGTTTGACTCGAAAGGAATCACAAACAACTAATTTTGAATACTTACATCCAACCAAGAGAAAATGCAGTAACCCTCAAACCCGACTATTAGTTCTCACGGGGTCTCATCTAACTTATAAATGGAACCATAAACCTAGTGGAAATACTGGGAAGCAAACGCAGGCACAACTGTCAACCCTCAAACAGAGAAAGGAAAACATGACGTCTATTACTTTAAGCTCTCAAATATTTCCATTTTCATCAAGCATAGAATACATCACGAAATACTTCCCACATAGATAATAAAAAATGAAATCGTTTACTCACCTTGGTGCATAGAGAACCTCAGGTATGTGTTTCCTCTTTCCATCGCTCAATAGAATCGAAACTCACCAAATGCACCAGTCGCATTATAGTGTAGATACAAAACTTGTGTTACAGGACCAAAGGGGGCAAGAATGATGAATGAATGTAACCTCGAGGTCCTTGCTAGAGGAGTAAAAGTGGTTGATATGCACCCTTACCTTTGCCATTGGAAGTCAAGAAAATGGTGAGCCTACATTGGGCGTGTTCGCCTAATTGTTAACATGGAAGGTATGGGATAGGCTCGCCATTAATGAACCAGGCCAGGATTAAATGCCTACAGGACCCAACCTGTCATCCACCATAAACGGTTTTCGAACCACTTAATTGTCAAGTCATGTTAAGAGTCAAACCTAGAATGAAAATATGATGTTAATAGTCAAGTAGGGATTACCTATGTTAGGTATAGATATATGTTCACTGCATTGTGGTAAACAATATGTTATGTATAGATATATGTTCTCTAAACTATGCTAATGTCATACATTGTTATTGTAGCTATATAATTGTCTATATGTTAAATGATATATATATATATATATATATTATAATATATCATTATGGATAGTGTTAGTGTTATGGTATCCATATGATAGTCTATATGATAAACAATATATATTGTTATGGTTAGTGGACGATATATGATTAATGATAGTCTATTACGTGTTTTATTATGGATAGCATGTCTTGACATAGACATGGTGGTTATTCTAAGGGCTATGACAGTCCTGGTCGCAATTTTCTTTAATACAAATAAGTGTATGATTCTAATCCAATAACAACAGTAAAACTATTATGCATGCAATAAATAATAAGGATAGGTTTAATGGATTATCTCTGTGTCACAATCAATGTTGGAGAGTCAAGGAACTTTAATGTCCCCTAGCAATTTTTTTTTTATTTGGGAAATTTGGGGCACATTGCAGGGATTGTACCTGGATAGAAGATTTGTAGTATCAATACTCAAGTACCTAATTTCAATCAATAAAGATCTTCTCTTGCTATGAATTTCAGTCATTTCAAGGAACTGACTATGATTAGAACAAGTTCCATGCCACAGACTCATTCCACACTATATATAAGTGAAATTTCTGCAAGGGTCACAGTAGGGAAAAGTAATTGAGCTGAAGTGTTTGAGTCTGAAAATCTTGAGGTGGTTGTTAGTCTGAGAGGACAAGATAAAAAAAAACCTCTACTATTCCCAGATATTCAAAGGTCTACCAAAACGCAGAGGGGGATTGTACCTAGACAAAATATTTGTAGTATCAATACTCAAGTACCTAATGTCAATCAATTGAGATATGTTGTTGCTATGATTTTTAGTCGTTTCAAGGACTTGACTGTTGTTGGAACGGGTGCCATGCCACATAATCATTCCACACTAAATAGCAGTGAAATTGCTACAGGGGTCACAGTAGGGAAAAGCAATGCAACATAAGTGTTGGAGTCTGAAAAGCTTGAGATGGTTGTTGGTCTGAGAGGAAAAGATTAGAAAAACCACTACTATTCCTAGATATTCGAAGGATTGTTGAAACACAGAGGGGGATTGTACTTGGACAAAAGAAATTTAGTATCAATACTTAAGTACCTAATGTCTATCAATTGAGAACTATTGTTGCTATGAGTTTCAGTCTTTTCAAGTACCTGATTGTGCTTGGAACATGTGCCATATCACATACTCATTCCACACTAAGTAATAATGAATTTGTTGCAGGGGTCACAATAGGACAAAGTAATGTAGCATAAGTGTTGGAATCTGAAAATCTTAGGCTGGTTCTTGTTCTGAGAGGACAAGATCAACAAAAAAGAGGACAAGATCAACAAAAATCTCTACTATTCCAATATATTCAAAGGTTTTTTGAAACACGAAGGGGGATTGTACCTGGAAAAAATATTTGTAGTATCAATACTTAAGTACTTAATGTCGATAAATTGAGATTTGATGTTGCTATTAGTTTTAGCCATTTAAAGGACCTGACTGTGCTTGGAATAGGTGCCATGCCACAGACTCATGGTAATATGCTTGCAAAGACGATGACACATAGGGTAAAATGAAAGTGAGGTATCAAAGAGACATCTATTGTTTGTGCCAATGAAGAGAATGCATTGTCAAATGGTGATGACAGGGAATGGGTAAGGAAGGCTCTGATGCCATATGATGTCTTGAGGCACAATCTGATGTATGAAGATGAATTATGCTATGAATAATGTGGAGGAACAAATTGTACTTACTTAACGACATGGACCATAATGAATAATAAAATTCAATGGATAAACCAAGGTAGAATATTTATAAGTTCAGTCCTAGGTGTTCATTAGGTATATTATGGTAGCTGCGGGCGGTATTAACCTCTACGTGTAAACTTTCACGAGACTAGAATGTTTCGGGAAGAAAGAGAACCTAAACAAATGTGTGAGAACCCTAGAATACATATCAGCTCAGTAGAATATATAATATTACAATATTATACTATGGGAAGACGAGTTAGTTACACAGGAAAAATATAAAGAGAAAATGTAATTACCAGAAAGTCAAGTCGACCCATCCAGAAACCTAACTTTATGGTAATTACATTCTATGTTTATCTTTTTCCTATGCATCCTAGTTGTTTTCCTTGAGTATAATAACTTAATATTATATATTGTGCTGAGCTGACATGTCTTCTAAGGTTCTCGCACATCTATTTAGGGTTTCTCTTACTTCTCAAAATATTCTAGTCTCGTCAAAGGCTACACGTACAGGTTAACACCTCCCACAACTACCATAATATCAACAATGAATACCTCGGACTGAACCTATAAATATTCTACCTCAGTTTATCCATTTTCTTTTATTCTTCATTACGGTCCCTATCGTCAAGTAAGTACACTTTGTTCCTCCACTTGCTTCATTGCATAATTCATCTTCATTCATCAGATTGCACCGCAAGACATCATATATCATCATAGCCTTCCTCACTCATTCCCTGTCGTCACCATTTGACGATGCATTATCTTCATTGGCACAAACAATATATGTCTCTTTGACACCTCGTTTGCATTTTCCCCTATGTGTTTTCGTCTCTACAAGCAGATTACCATGAGTTTGTAACATGGCACCTGTTGCAAGCACAGTCAGGTCCTTGAAATGGATGAAAATCATAGAAACAATATATATAAATTTATCGACATTAGGTATGATCCATGTGGATATCGGTGGCTGACTCAAAACAGTTTTCTAGCAATTTTGGTCATTTATTATTTTTAGCAATTTTCTGGTGCCATTTTGAGGGCCTAAATGAACGGTTTTTGGGATCAATATTATCAATTATAGCCAAATGATATGATTTATCCCCCAAACGAATCTCCTCGATGATACCTTTCCAACGAGATATCATTTACCCCAAACGAAGATTGTATGCCAAAGTTACTCCCACGGGAAGTTGATACACCAAACTACCCAAAATGGGGTGCACAAAACTATTGGCTTTTCATCTTCTAGGGTTAGGGTTTTGGATTTTTTTTTTGATAAAAAGGACTTTATAACCTCATTGTAAAATCGTCTTCTTGTGAATTCAAGTGGTTGTCACATCTCTTCTCAGAGATAAGCTGCCACCATTCTAACGAGTCTTTCACTTTGTATTTTTATAGTCTTTGTACATTTTCGCTCATTAATAGAAAATTGTGTATTATTGTATCTATGTTTTTATGGTTGCATCTCTGATACATTTCTATTATATCATTGGAGATTTGAGATATATGTATACATTTATTTATTATATCTCTTCTCTCATTTCGTGCCAAAAATAATCCAGATCAAGATACTTGAGTATTGACACTACAATTATTTTGTCCAGGTACAATCCCCCTCTGCATTTCAGAATACATTTGAATATATGGGAATAGTAGAGGTTTTATTTGATCTTTTCCTCTCATAACAAAATCTAGCTCAATATTTTCATAATCCAAAACTTTTTTTGAATTACTTTTCCCTACTATGACACCTGCAACAATTTGGCATGTATTTAGTGTGGAATGAGTATGTGGTATGGCACCTGTTCCAAGCACATCCATGTCCTTGAAATGAATGAAACTCATAGAAATAACAGATCTCAATTGATCAACATTAGGTACTTGAGTATCGATACTACAAATATTTTGTCCAGGTATAATCCTCCTCTACGTTTCAAAAAACCTTCGAATATCTAGGAATAGTAGAGGTTTTTGTTGATCTTGTCATCTCAGACCAAAAACCAGCTCAAGATTTTTAGACTCCAACACTTCTGCTGCATTAATTTTTCCTACTGCGACCCCTGCATCAATTTCACTACTATTTAGTGTGGAATGAGTTTGTGGCATGGCACGTGTTCCAAGCACAATCAGGTCCTTGAAATGGCTGAAACTCATAGCAACAACAGATCTTAATTGGTCAACATTAAGTACATGAGTATTGATACTAAAAATATTCTATCGAGGTACAATTCCCCTCTACATTTCGGCAGGCCTTCAAATATCAGGGAATAGTAGAGGTTTTTGTTGATCTTTTTCTCTCAGACCAATAGCCAACTCAAGATTTTGAAAATCCAACACTTTTGTTTCATTACTTTTCCCTACTGTGACCCTTGCAGCAATTTCACTGTTATTTAGTGTGGAATGAGTCTGTGACATGGCACATGTTCCAATCAAAGTTGGTTCCTTGAAATGATTGAAATTCATAGCAAGAGAAGATCTTGATTGATCGAAATTAGGTACTTGAGTATTGATACTACAAATCTTATGTCTAGGTACAATCCCCCTCTGTGTTTCAGCAGAGATTTGAATATCTAGGCATAGTAGATTCTTTTCGCTTATCTTGTCCTCTCAAAGAGACAACCATCTCAAGATTTGCAAATTAACTCTTTTTGAGTTTAGGTACATATCTTACATGTGTTAACTTTCTTGCTATTCCATCAAAAATATTAATCATAATACTCTCAACCCCACAGTCTTATAGGAAACATTTTTTCCCATAAGAACACTACCACCATAAATATCTTGGTATGTAGAAAACCAATATTGATGTGGACAAAAATGGTGTGAAGCACCATAATCTAATAACCACTCTTCATAAAATTTTGAGACATTACAAATTGTAAATACTTCATCAATCATACACAGACATGATTCGAATGGATTTGCTCATTTTTGGAGTCTTCATTGGATTCCTGTAGGTTCCAATGATCCTTTTTGAGATGCCCTAATTTGTTACAATAACAACAAATTCCCTTTCCCTTTCTACTTGTTGCCTTAGCAATGGATGTTCTACTCAAATCCTCTCCCCTTTATATGGATCGATCACTAGACACCAATGTTTCTGGTGTGGAGGTTTCAATACTCCATTTTCTTTTCACCTCCTCAGACAACAAATATCCATGAACAATATCAAATTCAAGATTCTTAGTTGTACTAAAGATAATGAAAGTGACTAGATGGTCTGAATATTCAGGGAATGAACATAGCAATGTAACTTCCTTATCTTTGTCATCGGGTTTAACATTCATATTATTCAATTGACATATAAACATATTAAACACATTCAAATCATAAATAAATTTCATACCTTCTTTCATTTTTAAATTGTATTGCTCCCTCTTCATGTAGATCTAATTCGTCAAGGAATTTTTCATATAAAGGCTCTCCATCCTTCTCCATAAGCCAGTTGTTGTTTATTCTGCAATAATATTAAAAAAGACATCATCTGCAAGACATAACTGAATTGTGTTTAGGGATATAGCATCCAGGTCTTCCCACTCTTCATCGATCATGGTTGAACATTCCTTTCTCTTCCCATCTAATGCCTTATGCAACCCTTGTTATACTAACAAATCTCTCATTTTAAGTTTCCACAATTTGGAGTTATTTTTACCATTAAATTTTTTAACCTCGAATTGAAAATTCATCATCTTTGTTATTAGTTATATACACAGAGGCTCCCTCTTTAAATGTCAATTTGAATTTTTTTTCACTCCAAAGAATTAATTTGATTTTTGAAAAATATATATTTCCTCTTCAAACTTCATAAATATTCAAACTTCTATAAAAAAATTAAAAACTCCACCCACTTAAATAACGTTTTTAAAAAACAAAATACATATTCTTTTTTTTTAAAGAAAAATATATTTCTCCAAAAAAATATGGGGGGATTGTTTCTCCACAAATGAATCTTTCAAAAAATAAAACTATAATTTTCTATTTTTATGAATCCAAAAATCACTTCAAATACAAATACAAAAAACTTCAACATCAACTTTTTATGAATCCAAAAATCACATCCAAAAATCACTTCAAATACGAATACAAAAAACTTCAACATCAACCCTTTTTTTGTCAAATATAATCAAGGCACAGAAGCTATTATCATTAGAATACAAAGGGTATATATGTCCTGCTTGGAAGCTCTGTTGTAGTATCCTTTCAATCTTCCTTCCAGATAGACGAAACCCTCCTTGGCTCCTCTTTCCTTGAGTGCGGAAACTCTACTGCAGTATCCATTCAACCTCTTTGGAAAAATACGAAACCATTCTCGACTCTGCTTTCCTTTCACACTAGGCTCAATGGAACCCTTCTAAACTACTCTTTCACATGATGGATCAGCTCAACTTCTCTTGCACATGAACAGAGAAAACCCTCAGTTCTCTGCAAGTGGAAAAAATATATATCGGCTCAACCATTTCCTCCCTCTATGCTCTGTGACTTAGCCTCTCCCTCTCCTAAGTATCCTTAAAAATCAAATGGTGGCTAGGGTTTTACTCTGTTGCTCCTCCTATGCTCGACCTTTTCTACTCTATGACTCATTTCTTCCTCCACTGACCAAAATTTTTTCACCTTCGCTTTTATTCCACTTGTTGGTATTTAAGATATTGAACATAATAATAAATGCAATAAATATGACAATAAATAAAAATAAATAACTCAGATAACAAACAATATTTATGTGGTAAAACCATGTTTGTGTGTCAAGGACACATCCACGTATCTGTATCTTTAATATTCAAGATAGGCGTGCAATCAGGCTTACAACTTCATACATGTTTGACACTTCATAGATATACATCTATCTTGAACACTTACATAGTTACAAGAACTATCAACCATTATAAAAACTTCCATAGTTTCTTAAACTAACATCACCAATTATTTACATAAGTAATTTTTGGTTTTTACATTTTGTTTTGATCAATTGTTGTCACATTTTAAAAACATGTTTCTCCTCAAACACAATAGTGTTATCTTCTTACTCATACAATTGTTATTTATAACCTCAACAACGTATGACTGTACATTGCCAGGTGTTCTGGACAGATGTACTAGTCGTTAGGATTTTCTTTTGACTTCTTGATCTTCTTGTTTCGTTTTCCCTTTATAGATTTAGACTATCAACTAATACAATTGCGCTTTGAATTTTTCTATTCTAGATCTGTCTATTATGTATTATCTGTTTCATTTATAGTTTTGTCATGGTATCAAAGTGTGGGAGATAAGACTCTTCACAGAGCCTAGAGAGTAGTCCACTAAAGGAGAACTGGAGCAGTCTGCTAAATAAGAGCACGAGGTAGATTTGCAGAAGAGGATTCAAGATGAAGAGATTTAACAATTCATGGAATCATTTCTTCAAGAGGAAGATGCAGAAGTAGTAGAGGAGAATCTACATCATTCGTTAGATCATCCGTGGGAATAGGTCTCGGTCCTCTCATTAATCCAAAATAGGATGAGGAACGTGAAAAGGAGCCGAATAGATCTTAGTCGTTAGATCTGTGTATGAGCGAAAATATCCATCAGATCATTTAAACATTAATTCAAGACCGTCATATCTCATTGAAGATAGATCGACGACGGAGAGAATTTGTGGAAATCACAAAGGAATTAAATATTGTGCAAGTTCAAACTCTAAAATCCCTTAGGATCGTTCATCTTGCTAGATCAATAGATCAACGGTGGACATCAACCCCACTATGGATGAGCATATTTGCATAGTGGAGATCAGGAAGGAAATTAATGCACTAGCAAATTAAAGCTCTGGAATCACTCATGGTCATTGATCTTCACGATACATTTAAACACGACCATTGATATTACAAGGTGATCCGAAGTCCCAGTGTTCCGAAGTGACTCTAGACCATTGGATCTAGTAGACACGTGTCAGACGATCCCCATATTCAGTGATATCATACTTTGGAGGAAGTAGAAAATAGGCGCTAAAGCTACCAATCACCCGAAGCTCCAAAGAGATGGAGTAAATCCAAGCTATTGATGATGTGGAAGTCATCCAACAGTTCGACGATTTGAGACTCCGAGAGAACTTTTAAGCAATGCAGAAAGAGCCTCGAATGCCAAAGCACCAAAGTGGATCCTGGCCACTCATTTAGAAAACACATGGACCTTTGGGATCATGCTTACATCTCTTCAAAGATTGGACACTACGGTGAATTTTTGTCATTGAGAAGACAGGGACAAAACTCCCAGTGTCATGAAAAAAATCTCGGTCATCAATTGGCTGAGCGTTGTGGGTTGTTGATCTTGGTTTCCATTTTAGCATTTTTGCATTGATGTATACGAAGGGTCATGCTGTGTGGAAGACCAAAATAAATCGTCGAATCTTGAAGAGAAGAAATATAAATAGTCCATCTGTCGAAACTTGAGGACCATCGATTTAATACTTGGGTGCATTCATCGATTCGAGAGATTTGTAAAAAGATGTTGTGGAAAAATAGTTGAAGGACGAAGTGTGAAGGAGGCACAGAGGAGTTTATGTGGTGGAAGAATATGATCCATCTGATATTCCCTTTTTCGGTGATTGGCACTTTGTGGGTATTTTATGTGTTAGTGTGATCAACAAAACTCGTCAAAGCCCAAAACAGTGAAATTTGAGTCGTCGATCTCATTGCCTGTTGAAGACCACTGATCTTGCTTCCTATTGTTTGATAGTTCACGAATTGTGGATTCAAATATATGAAGGGAATAAAGTCTCGATTTCCTGAAACTCCTAGAGCCTAAAGACCCAGAGCATCTAATTCTCATCCCTTGGTCATATGAACGTTTAAAGTTAAAAAAAAAATCGTTAAAAAAAGGAACCCCAAAGATCCTAGTTTTCACCATTAAAAGGTTATAGTCAATAAATAATGCAAATCAAAGCTCTGACTTTGCATGATATTGTGCTTTAATAATCATATACAACAAGATCGATACCATGATATAAGAAATTTCCTATAGCTCGACCTCGAAACTTCGTTGGTGTCTTTTATGTGGAGGAAACAAGATGAGGACCTGTCTCCTTGCATCAAGTGATATCAAAGGTATTTCTTTATCCCTGAGAAGAAGAATTTTTATGATGCTTTTTACAAAAATGGCCACCTCTAACCATTTAGGATGAACACAAGGGTCGATTCTTCTTGGGAAAAAATATGAATTTTGGTCTCTCAGAATGAGATCCTTCTTACAAGCACAGGATTGTTGGGATCTAATGGATCTTGGCTATGAACAATGATCCAGAAGATCCAGAAGATACAGAAGATCTAGCTACTATGAACAATCAAGAAACAATTTCTTAGGAAGAACAGAGGAAAAGAAAGAATAAATCCTAGTTCTGGATTCAAAACTCAATAGATAACTCAATTTTCTAAAAAATCATAGGTTTTGTTACCTCAAAACATGCCTGGGATATTCTCAGTAAAAACTACCAGGGAAATGAAAAGGTCCAAAAATTCAAGATGCAGACCTTGAGGACACATTTTGATACTTTAAAAATGATAGAGTCTAAAAATATTGATCAATTTATGACCTGAGTTATGGGAATTGTAAACCAGAGCAGGTTAACTAGTGAATCCATCCCTAATCAAAGGATTGTTGAGAAAGTCCTCGTAAGTCTTACAAATAAATTTGGGATGGGTTTTATAACCATCCTTGAATGCAAGGATCTGAAATTTTTTCAACAGATGAACTCATGGGTTTTCTATTGTCACATGAGACTAGACTACATCTAGAAGATGAGTCAACAGCCAATGCCTTCAAGGCTCAATTCTCTTTCAGCATAGGGAGAGGAATAGGCAGAGGGAGAGGTCACAGAGAAAGAGGGAGAAGTCTAAAAAACAATCACTTCTGTGAAATTCACACACATCAAAATCAAAATCAAAATTTCCAGCCTCGAAGAGGTAGAGGGAGGAGATTCAATGACAAAGAAAGCATACAATTCTATTACTGCAAAAATTATCGACACTATGAATCTGAATGCAAGAAGAAGCAAGAATATTAACACCTAGGAAGAGCACATGTCTCAAATCATGAAGGAGACGCCTCAGATGGGATGTTTCTCTCATGTCACAGAACTAAAGAACACCACAAGGACCTCTAGTTTTTGGACAATGGATGCAACAATCACATGACAAGTAACAAAGATTTACTTTCTTGCATTGATTCTACTATTTCATGTGATATTACACTTGGATATGACTTTGTAGTCAAAGTTCAAGGCAAAGGAACGATACCTATTATCACTAAACAAGATGTAAAGAAAGACATAAACAATGTCTATCACATTCCAGATCTGAAACATAATCTGAGTGTAGGACAACTAGTTTAAAATTGTTATAAGGTACTTTTTGAAGGAGCATCATGTAGGAATAGAATGTTTCCCCTAACCCATAGAACTGCAAATTTGACCCAATCTTATGCACAAAGTGCATCCACCTGCAATGAAACTATGACTTGGCATACAAGGTTTGGACCTTTTCCCTTTCAAATTCTAAGCCTCCTAGAGAAGCACTCCATGGTCAAAGGTGTACCTATCTTCAAAGAGTGAAATCCCCCATGTGAGTCTTGAATTCTTGGAGAACATAAGAGAACAATCTTTCCACATTCCTCCACTCAAGAAAAAGAACACTTAGAGTTGGTTCACACTGACCTGTGTGGACCAATGCAAACAAATTCAATAGCTAGTAGCTTTTATTTTCTAACATCTATTGATGAATTTAGCAAGAAAATATGGATGTATTTCCTCAGACACAAGTCTGAAACCTTTTCAGAGTTCAAGGAGTTCAAGGTTGAAGCTCAAAAACATATTGGGTGTGAAGGTTCTGAGGTCATATGGAGAACGAGAATATTGTTCAACAAAATTTGAAAATTTATGCAAATCACAAGGCATAATCATGGAAACCACAACTAGGTATACTCCACAGCAAAATGGCGTGGATGAGAAGAAAAAACAGACTATAATGAACATGGAAAGGATCTTTTTCAGAGAGAAATGTTTGTCAAATCTATTTTGACATGAGGTTGTAGCATGCTCAATTTATCCTCTAAATATATCTCCAACAAATAGTGTCAAGATGAAGGTCCCTCAAGAAGCATGGTGTGGTACAAAACTGAATGTTGTTGATCTTAGGAATTTTCGATGCATTCCATTTTCTCACATACCTTCTAAATTCAGGAATAAAATTGATGATCAAAGTGACAAATGCATTTTTGTTGGCTAGAGTGAGAGATCCAAATCCTATAGACTCTACAATCCAATTTAAAAGAAACTCATTCTCAACAGAAATGTCAAATTTCTTGAAGATTAGCTCTGGAGTGAGTCTAAAAATCGCACTATGGATAGCCAAAATCCATTGCTGCCACTTCCTCAACACACAGATAATTCGGGACAAAAAACACATCATCTTGTTCTTCCGATATTGTAGGTATGAGGACAGCCTCAAACATCTCAGGAAAAATCATCCTCAAGCAGAAATTCATCTTCTGAACTTCAGAATCAGAGAACTCGAAGCTTGAGTGAAATCCATTAGTAGTTGGATGATATTGATCAGCACAATCTTTTTTCATTAATGTCATGTCAACCTACATCTTTTAAAGAGGCAGCCAAAGAGCCACATTGGGTTCAAACCATGAACCAAGAAATTGACTCTATTGAGAAGAAAAAAACATGGGATCTTATGGATCTTCCAAGACATAAGACAAGTATTGGTTTCAAGTGGGTTTACAAGACTAAACTTAATGAAAATGGGAAGATTGAAAAAAACAAAGCAATACTTGTTCCCAAAGGATTCTCACAGCAACCAGACATTGATTATGGTGAAACTTTTGCTTTCATGAATGGTGTCTTAGAAGAAGAGGTCTATTTGGATCAACAACCTTGATTTGATGTCAAAGAGCATCCAACCAAAGTGTATCGGTTGGAGAAATACTTATATGGCTCAAAGAAAGCTTCAAGATCTTGATACAACAAAATTGATACTTACCTAAACAAGAGTAGTTTCTGCAGAAGTCAAAATGAGCCAACTCTATACACCAGAACAAATAAGAAAGGTAAAATTATGATTGTCTATATTTATGTTCACTGTCCATGATATATACTAAAAATATTCAGTTAACCAGTTTTAAACATGCCATCCAATCTTAGTTTGAGATGACATATCTTGGAACAATGAAATATTTTTGGGGATTGAGGTTAACCAATCAACTAAAGGGATTTATGTCTGTCAGAAAAATTATGCATCAAACATCATTAAAAGATTGTACATGGAAGACTGCAATCCAACAGAAACCACTATACCCCTAGGAACAAAAT